>PVHX01020181.1:0-32635 GCA_004024805.1 Geosciurus inauris
CGTGGTCGTGGGCGTTGTGGGCGTGGTTGTGGGTGTTGAGGGCGTGGTCGTTGTGGGCGTGGGCGAAGTGGGGCACTCCTCCATTGGTAGGCAACAGTTCACGCGGATCTCATAGTCATAGCAGAGTCCAAATGGTCCAGTTCCAAACTGGTCTTCATTGTTGCAGATGAACCCAAATGAGAGGTCGCACTGTGCCTTCTGGCCCAGCTGCTCCCAGCTGAGGTGTGGCTCCGTGGCGGACCTGCACTGGATGTCCTCTGGAACCTTGCAGACACTGTCGAAGGTCTCTCGGTCACCCCCATCGGTGCCACTGCTTGGGTGGTCCTCGTTGATCCAGTCAGACCAGAAGCAGCACAGCTCTAGAAGCAAAAACCCCGCAATGGTTATTTACATCTGGGCAGAGGCACCTTCAAGGAGGTCTCCATGCCCTGAAAAACTTAAGACCTCCATGACCGTCCTTAGGATATGGCTGCCCCTCTGCCATCACCAAAGGACCAGGTTGTAGGACTGGGTTTAAACTGACTTCCAGTCTTGTTTTACAACTGAAATACTGAGGGCAGAGGGCAGAACCACCCAAGGCCATGTCTGGGTCTCACAGACCCAGGCCTCAAAGCTTCAGCTCAGTGCTCCTTCCTCAGCTACTCCAAATCCTGTGTCAAAGAAAAAGGAGTAACCAGTGCGGCCCCAGTTCCAGGAAGGAAGAGTATGGCCTGGTTTGTCTCTACCGTTGGCCAACAACATGGTCAGTCACAGCAGGTCAAGCTCCATCTCATTAGTCCCTGGCCTGAGCAGAGAGTAAAGTTGCCAAGATACACCCATCACTGGTCCTTAAGCAGATGAGCCCCCCCGGCCCCACAAGTCCCAAGCAGCCTCCAGGGAGTTCTATAATATTCTGTTTATCTTGGCACTGTTTGTCAGCATGACATATTGCCAGCGTCACTTACTTGCAGCTGTTGGCAGAACTGCAATAGAGAGTGGGTATCATTACATAGTTTGAGAGTCTTTAATTCTTTTCACTTTTAAAGTTGTGTTCTTCCTGTGTCTCTCACACCCCTGGTGGTTTGTTGAGTGATGGTTATGATGTTAACCGGAACAGACAGGAATTTAAGGAAGTCCTCTGATTAGCCCTTAGGGACATTTTTGCAAGGACAGAGGAACATGGATGTCACCTCCTTTGGCAGCTGATTTGCAGACAGAAGCTGGCTACCCAGGCCACGTGTGCCACTGGGGAAAGGCAAGGGCCCCAGCAGAGATCCAAGGCATGGGGCTCACCTGTGCTGGTGTGGGTGGTGGTGGTGGTGGTGGTGGTGGTGGTGGTGGTGAAGGGAGTGGTAGTGGGGACAGAGGAGGTGGTAGAGGAAGTCGGCATGGACGGGGGTGCCGTGGTAGTAGCACAGATGTTGAAGTGCTTCTCCACCGTCCCGTTGGGGCCGCAGAACTCCCAGTAGCAGAAGACACCATCCTGAGTCTGGTTGAGAATCTTCCCTGGGGGTGGGAGGGAGGCCAGCCATCAGCACAGCAGGGTAGAGGCAGACTCACCTGAGGAGAGGCTGGGTTCCCCCAGTTCCAACAAATGCCCCAGCAGGACCACTTTCCCAGAACTCCTCCCATTGAAGAAGGGGCCCCACCAGAACACAGAGGAGAGGGGCAGCAGATGTTCACCATGGGGCACCAGCTCCCCTAAGAAGGGACTCAACGTCACAGGAGCCACATGTGGGCTCTGCACAGCAGAGCAGGTCTGAGCAGGAGGACCCCGGGCACCAAACAGGCAGAACCCAAGAGGACAGCCCCACCCAGGCCAGGCCCATGGATCCAGAACAGGGCAGGCTGCAGGTTCCCGGGCTGGGGAGCCCCTTCCTGCTGCCAAAGGGGCAACAACAGAGAGCAGCTCACCTTCCTCCGGCTGGCAGACCACATGTGAGGAATCAGTGCACACGCTGCAAAGCAAGCACAGTGTCTGCAGTCCTCCTGCCCGCCCTCCCAGGCCTGCGCCCACACTCCAGGAGCCGTCCCAAAGCCAGCTCCAGAGGGGACCCGCCCACCAGGTTCCCAGCGTGGGCAGAGGTGGGGACAGGGAAGATGGGGAAACACTGGAATGGGCAGGTGATGTTCATGTGCGTGTGTGACCGTGCACAACTGTGTGCGTGATGTGCACACGGCTGTATGCACACACACGCGTGTGCACCTCCACGGCAGCATTGGATCGCGTGTGCGGGTGCCATGCCTGCGTTGGCACCAAGCCCACCCCAGCCCCATGCGATGTGGCCTTAGGTACCAAGATGTGCAGATGTCCTCAGTGGGAACCAATGCTCCAGGAGGATAGCGGGTATCCTCAACATAGCAGCCACACTTGTCCCCAGTGACACACTTCTTCAGGTCCTCGTCAAAGATGGGCCTGTCCTTAGGGCACCGGGGGTAGCAACCTGGCGGGCACAGGGCATGGGCCTTGGAGCTCCATGGAGGACCTCCAGTCCACTAGAGCTCTCCAGCACCCTGCCCCATTAGCTGTGTCTCTTGGGGTGTTCCTCTGGCAACGCCAAGGGACAGAGACGGGCTGGGTCTGTCCTCTGCACAGCCAGCCCCTCACACTTGCATCCTGGCTTTCCAGGGCTGTGTGAGCTGCTGCTCCTCTGACTCTGTGAGGCAGGCTTCAGTGCAGTGCAGGCCCCATGACTTGAAGGACATTCTGCCACCGGTGAGTCTGGCCAACACTGGGCCTCAGGCCTCTCCAGGGTCCCCATGGGTCTCCAGCTGACGGCAGCTTTAAGCCTCACTGAGGCCCACCAGTGGGCTGTCCCCTGCCCTCAAGGGCCTCCCTGCTCACCCTCCAGGTAGGACACAGAGATGTTGGAGTGGATGCCATTGATGGTCCTGCAGGTTTCGAAGCTGCGGTTCCCACACGGCTCATAATGCCACTCACACTCGTCCGGGGGGTTGTAGTAGTCACAGAATATGGCTGGAGGGAGGACAGGAGGACGGGGACAGGTCAGACTCAGCAGGACACAGGCAGGTGCCAAGACAAAGGGTGGGGATGTGGGCAGGGACACATGGGTGTCCAGCTGGGTGTGGACAACCCAGGTCTCATAGTGACCCCAGGAAGGGTGCCCAGGAAGCATGGGGTGAATGACACATACTGTCACTTGGAGGGGAGAGAGTGCTGCCTGCCCCAGCCCTCACCGCAGCCCCTGGTCAGGACACTGGGCACTCACGGCACAAGTCCGGTGTCCTCCAGAACACACAGGCCTCCGCCTTGGTGCACTCCTGGGCGTAGGAGGCCACAGCAGAGCAGAAGCACTCGCAGTCTCCGCCTGTGTCACAGGAGCAGGAGTCCTGCACACAGGCCTCGTAGAAGACCGTGGGGTCCACCTGAGGAGAAGACCTGGCTGTGCCCTGGGTCCATGCTGCCTTCATGGGGCCAGGACTTTGCCCAAGGGCTCTGGCGCTCAGGACCCTGAGTCTGGCCCTGATCCTCCCAGGGCCCCAGTGTGACTCATGGCTGGGGGTGTCCAAAGACACACTCACTATGCAGCCCTGGGGCTCGGAGGGTCTCAGGGTAAGATGGCAATCCTAAAACTGGCCCTGCCCTCTACTGCCACTAGCTGGGGCCATCTGGTCATTAGCCCCTTACCTGCCTTTCCTCCCTCTGTCTGAGCAAGTAAGCCAGAGAGGTACAGGGAGGCTGGGTCCTATCAGGAGTCTCAGAGGGACACCTGGTCATCTAGTCACGTGTCCAAAGGACAACGTGGACAGGGCAAAGCTCAAGGACAAGTACTCCAAAGAGCGCCCTCAGCACAGGTGGAGGCTGCGGGGGGGCCCCAAGAGCCCTACCGGGGCAAGACCACGCCCCTGCTCTGGCCCCGCCCACGGCCCCGCCCACCTTGCTGTGGCACGCGCTGAACACTCTGCTCTTGATGATGCTGCACTGCTTCTCTGCCCAGGAGCGGCGGTGCGGGTTCAGGCTGCAGGGGTCTGGGACACTGCTCACGTCTGGGCAGGTGGAAGCCTCCTTCCAGCTGTTCCCGAAGTCGAGCTCGCTGCTCACCACCACGTGGTCCCGCGTGGTGAAGTCGTTGCTAGTACGGTCATCAAAGTTCCCGCACAGGCCACACACGGTGCCCTGCCAGGGAGGAGCACTGGGCTTCAGCGGGCACGGCAGCCGGGGGGGCCAGGACAATTCCCTGGAGGCAGAGGGCGGCCCACCTTGTAGGAGGGGGCCAGCTTGACGAAGATGGTGGTCCTCTTGTCCCAGATGACAATGATGCCAGTGCTGGCCTCAACCACCAGGTACTGGCCCACCTCCCGTGTGGTGTAGGCCACATGGTGGCCCTCCTCGAGCTGGACCACCTCCCGGCGTTTGTCCTCCAACTTCAGCTCCGTCCTCTGCCCAGAGGAGAAGCAGGTCACTAGCAATGTCTGAGGGTCCCCAAGGACTCTTGGGTCCCCAGGGATGGGCAGCACTTACCCCTATGAAGATCTTGATGGCCTTGGAGCAGGTGACACCAGTGGTGCCACAGGGGACATTCTCAGTGATGATGCTGAAGGAGCCTGTCGAGTTCTGGCCACAGTAGTCCTGAGGCCAAAGGGTGAGGTCAGCTGGGACAGCTGGGACCAAGTGTGAGCGGACAGGTCCTGGCTCTGCCTCTTCCCACCTGAGGCTGGGCCCCAACTCAAACCTGGTGAGGGCAGCCCCTCATCTGGTGGCTGGGCGTAACAGTGCCACCCCAGGGTGCCAGGGTTCGGAGAGCTGGCCAGGCCTGTGCACGCACACAGGCAGGGCCCTCCCTCCCCACAGCTGCTCCCAAGCCCACCCCTCCCCAGAACTGGAGGGGCCTTTACTATGCCCACCCCTCTCCCAGCCCAAAGCCCAATCCCCGATGAGGTGGGGCCTGGGGCAGGGGACGGGCTGGCCCTCCACCAGGTCTCCTGCATCTCAGAGCAGGTGGACTAGGAACTGCCAGGCAGGAGCAGGCCCAGCCTCACCTGGACAGCCACATAGGAGCAGTGTCCATCAAAGTCATAGTGCTTCCCATCAAAGGTGATGTAGTGGCCGCTCCCGTAAATGGAACAGGTACCGTGGCACACAAACTGGGTACATTCCCAGCGTCCTCTCTGGCAGGTGCTGAGAGGAGCAGAAGAGGGACCTGAAGAGGCCAGAGCCCAGGGCCCCACCCTCCTCAGACAGCAACCTGGCCAAGACCCCGGGGTTGGTGAGACAACTCCCTGGCAGCCCATACAGGACACTGGCCAGCACCCATGCCAGCCCAAACACACCCTGCACCCCAGCTCTGCTCCAGGACCAGTTGCAGACACAAGAGACTGCCGGCCAGCTGAGTGGGGCCACCCCTGGCCCTGCAGATGCTGCCCACAGGTGGCCACTTACCAGGTGTTGTTGCAGTCCAGCTTGATCTTGTCCCCGGGGGCGTACAGGTCCTTGTTATGGACACATGGGCACTCCTCCTCCACCACACAGCCGCCGCGGCCGTCATCCAGCAGTCCCTCGGGGCACACACAGCCACTGACACAGTCCGTATGGTACTAGGGGCAGCCAGAGGGGCTTCAGTGAGACAAAGCTCCCCTTGGGAGTCAGGAGAAGGCGCATGGAAGAAGCTCTGCCAGTGTCCTGGGCCCTCTGACGGCTCTCCCGGGCACCAGGGCCTCTCCCCTCAGGCCCATGTGGGCAGGGAGACAGGTGAGGGTTGCCTGCCTAGGGCCCCTAAACTGGGCCTTGTGCCCAGGGGGCCCACAGGCCACTACTTTCCTCCAAGGACAGGGATGGTGTCAACAAGGTCCAGTGTCCATAGAATTCAGGACCCAGACCTGGCAGGCAGGGTGTAGAGGAGTCTACCTGCTCCCTCCACAATGGCTCAGCCAGAAAGAGATACCCCCCCCCCGGCCCACACAGCCCACCCACCACAACCCTACCCAGCACGCACATAGCCAGCAACCAGCGTCTGGCAGCTGGTGGGACGGGGATTTCGGGTGGCCAGGGCGGTCAGGTTGTTGCAGTCGACAAGGATCTTTGGGGCTGCACAGCCTGTGGGACAGAGGGGCCTGCCTTATCTCAAGCCAAAGTTAGGGGGCTTTAGTGGGTAGGAGAGGGAGTAGGGAGCAAGCCAAAGGGTAGGTGGCCATGCACAGAGCAGAGTCTACTTACTCTGGCCGATCAGCTTAACCTGCATACAGTGCAGCCTCCCATTTCGGCAGATGCTACAAAGGAGAATGGGGGATAAACAGGGCCAGGCAGTCCTCACTTGGAACGGTCACTGGAAGCTGCCACTGCCTGGAGCAGATGCCAGCCTGGCCACTCCCAATCCTCCACCCCAGGCACTTCTGCACCCTTTGGGGGTCTTGGCTCCCCCCATGTAGGTCCTCCCATGTCTCAGCTCAGAGCAGAGCTTCAGAAGCAGCCCCACCCCCACCCCAAGCCTCCCTCCCCAGGCCAGATACCCACCAGCGCTCCTCCTGCCTCAAGACCACATCCCCCGCCTCCAGGTAGAGGCCACGGTGGTAGCAGGAACACTTGGCCAGGGGCACACAGCGGCCCTTCTCATCTAGGAAGGTGTGGTCAGGGCAGCCACAGCCGTCCACAGGTGTGAAGCCTTTGAGACAGTGGGTTTCCCCCTCAGACAGCGAGCGGCAGGTCTGCTGGCAGGTGGTCAGATTGTACAGGAAGGTCTGAGAGCTGGGGCAGGAGCCCACGTCCTTATCTGCAGAGAACCACAGGGCCGCAGTGAGGGGCAGGAGGGACCTGCTCCCCAGCTCCCAGGGGACGTCCCTGAGCCCCACTCCGTCGGGGCAGCAGATACCCATCCAACCAAGAGACCAGGGAGGGCATCCACCCTGGGAGCCCTGCCCCAGCTCCCAGCCACCAAAGGAGGAAGCCAGGAGCCCGCTGCAGGAGGCTGAGCCTCCCCCTGGACCACCCGAGCTCAGGGCCCGCGCGAGGGAGGCACTCACTGCAGACGCGCTCCCGCCAGCCCCACAGCATGACGCCCTTGGCGGCGCAGGCTCGCGCGTAGGAGGACAGGGACGCGCACATGCAGTCTTCGTTGTTCTGGCAGTTGCAGGTGTCATACCTGCACCTCTGCAAGGCAAACCGAGGCGTGAGCTGGAGCCCTGGGCACAGGCCTGCTCCCGTGCCCTCGGTCGGTGCCCACGCCCCTAACACGCAGAGCAGGCCTGGCACACAGCATGGGCGAGGGCAGACTGACCTTGTAATACTCAGTGGGGTCCACGGCCAAGTGGCACCTGCCAAAGGGGGTCTCCGTCCTCTTCAGGAGGGAGCACCAGTGCTCCGCATAGTTGGCTGGGGAGGCCAGTAGGAACCTCAGCGGGGCCGGGCCCCCCTCCGCACACCCCCAAGTCCAGCTGCTGGCTCACCCAGGCTGGAGCAGACATGGCCCCAAGCCCAGGCCCCTCCCTCCCTCTGGTCAAATACCCTGGCAGCTCCGGGCAGGGTGGGACCCCTTGCTGGCACTCGCCACCCCCTCTCTCTCCACCCCTAAGCGGCCAAGAATCACCAGATGTGGTGGGGTGGTGGGTGGAGGGCATGCTGTCCTGGCTCCAGGCCAATCTCTGGATGAGGGCCACCACCCAGCCATTAGCTAGTCACCCCTGCCATGTTACTTGGCCGGCTGCCACCGCAGGCCACCCTAACCCAGCCAGGCAGCAGAACTCAGCAGGTGAAGGGGCTGGCACCCCAGCAGGCCGCCAACCTCCACCCACCCTCACCCACACCTTGTCCCACCAGGAGCCCCACCTGCCCCAAGGCCTCACTGGCCAGGGCTCGAGGGTCCTGGCAGGCCATGGGCAGCCCTGCTGGGCCTGAGCCTCACCGCTCTCGATGTTGAGGGAACAGGGGTCATCCAGCCAGTCCAGCCTGTCGTGGCAGCTTGCCTGGGCCTTCCAGCTATTGGCCAAGCTGGCCCCCGTGGCCTCCACCAGCCCACCTGCTGTCCTGAAGTCGTCACTTTCCAGGCCATTGAAATTCCCGCAGAGCCCTGAGGAGCCAAGACATGGTTGGGTGGCGTCTGGGCTGGCGGGGGCACCTTGGCTGGGTGAGCAGGGTGGGGCTACTCACCCTGCACCTGCCCCTGGGCAGCCTGGTCCAGCATCACAAACAGCTGCATGACCGGCACCAGCTGCACTTGCAGCCGCAGCCCGAGGACTGTGTTCACAACGATGTGGTAGGAGGAGGGTTGGAAGATGGAGAAGCTGGCTGCAAGGGGGCACAGTGAGGGGCGGTGAGGGCAGCGTCCTGGGCACAGCAGGGGCCCTCCTGCTGCAGGGAGCACCCCAGCCCCAGCAGAGGCCCAGGATGGAGAGCCTGCCCCAGTCCACAGAGCCCCTTCCCCTACCCAGCCTCCTGGGCCCCAGGCGCCCCGCTGTCCACATCCCCCCAGGCCCAGCCTACCAGACCAGCTCTAGGTCCCTCCCCTCACCAGCCACGTGGGGCAGGGTCACTGCCAGCTCATTGAGTAGCACACTGCCATCTGACTTGAAGGCCACCACCTGCAAGAAAGGCCGAGGGTATGTAGGGTTGAGAAGGCCTCGAGAATCCTGGGACCCTGGGGGGGACAGGCAGGAGCACCCACATTCTTCTTCCTGTCAATCAGCAGCGCCACCGTCTTCAGGCAGGTCTGCTTGTCCGTGGAGCCGCAGGGGGCCAGTTCACCCAGGAGGGTGTAGGAGTCATTGTGGTCATCCTGGGGGGGAGGCAGGAGGCATTGTGGCACAGAGGGCCCCAGGGTGACTTAGAAGGGAAAGCCCACTCCTCAACACCTGTCGCCTCCCCAGGGACAGCCTGGGGCCCTCTCTCCTCAAGGGCCAGTCTGTCCCCTGCCGGGAGGGCTCAGAACCCCCGCTCCACCCCACCCACCTTGGTCAGGACGTAGTAGCAGTCCCCATGAAAGGTGAACTTTTTCCCATCGAAGGTGGTGATGTGGGAGCCACCTTCCAGGCTGCAGGTCCCGGGGCACGGCAGGTCTTTACACAGCCAGCGGCCAGCATTGCAGACGCTGTCGGCCATCAGAGCGCAGGGTCAGGGCTCAGGGGCACCCCAGCTCCAAGCCCTGTGCCCTGAGCCTGTGACTCACCACTGCTCACAGTCGTTGGTGATCTGCTGGCCCGGCACGTACAGGTGCCCGTGCAGCTTGCAGTGGCACTGGCTCACGGGGATGCAGCCGCTGCCCGTGAGGTCATCATACACAGTGCCTGGACAACAGGGCACGTGATGTTTCCCTGGGCAGCTCAGCCAGGCCATTCTGCCTAGGGTGGGGCTGCCAGCACTGCCTCCCACCTGTGGCGTCTGGTGGGCACCCCCAGAACACACACCTTCCGGGCAGAAACAGCCGTCCATGTGGTGCTCCTCACACAGGCTGCTGACCTCCAGGTGTGAGCAGGTGTCCACGCAGGGCGAGCCACTCTCCAGGTAAACCATGTTCCCGGGGCAGCTCTTGGCTGGAAGTGAAGCCAGCCCCATGAACAGGCAAATCCCTCAAGGGCAGAGCACGGTGGCAGGTGGCCGCGTCCAGGCCACTCAAGTCACTTGGCTCCCTACAGCTGTGGTCCCTGGACACTTGGCACAGAGACCCACCTGGGGCTCCCCAGGCCCAAGGACGCTGGCGCTGGCTCTAAGTGCCCCACGGGTCCCTGGCCACTTACGGCAGAAGGAGGCCGACCTCCAGTTCCCAGGCCGGCCGCCGGCGTGGGAGCACTGGCGGGAGAACTCGGCGATGGTGCTGCAGACGCAGGCCTCGCCCCGCGGGCACCGGCAGCGATCCCGCACGCAGGCGCGCACGTACAGCTCCAGCGGCAGCCGGGCCCGGCAGTCCTCGAAGGCCGCCCCGCTCAGCAGTCTCTCGCACTCGGCGCGCTGGCAGGAAGGACGTGGGGGTGGGCACCTACTCACACCTCCCTTCCTCCCTGCTGCACCCAGGGTTCCCGAGAGCACCCCCAGATGGGGCCCACCCAGGAGCACCCCAGCCCAGCACTCACGTGCTTCGAGCAGGACTCGGGTGCGGGCACCTCCTCGGGGTCCTCGCAGGCCACCTCGGGCTTATTGATCTTCTGCATGTTCCCAAACTCAGTGGCACTGAATGTGATGCCTGAGGGCACAGCCGGTCAGCGGTCAGCAGCTCCACCCCTGCGTCTGCCCCACAGAGCCCAGCCCAGCACTCACCTTCAGAGAGGAACTCGGAGTAGGTCTGCAGGCCGTTGAAGTCCCCACAGAGGCCACAGGTGTGGTTCTGGAACCTGCTGTCCAGCTCCAGCTGTGGAGCAGTGGGCAGGTGAGTGGGCCACACGGCCTGTGCAGCCCTAGGCCAGGCTGGCACCTTAACCGGGGGCAGCAGGGAGGAGGGCACCTGCCAGCAGCATGTTCCTGGGGGAAGGCTGAGGGCCAGCCCAGGCTCCGTGCTGCCCGCCCTCTCCAGCACCTCTGCCCTCCAGGACTCGGAGCCCTCTGCCCCAGGGGCCAGGATGCTGTACCCACCATGAGAGCGTCTTCGCGGTTCCACATGAGGGAGAGGCCAGCGCGGGAGTAGACCTTGGTGTAGGCCTCGTTCTTTTCGATGAGCAGCCCTGAGCTGTAGTGCGGGGTGCTGACCCTGTGGGGGCACCTGAGTCACTTGCCAGCACCCAGCCCAGGGCCCACCTTGCTTGTCCCGGAGGGCACTGAGGCCATGAGTGTGGTGGGAGATGAGGGATAGCTGCTGGCCTGGCCTCGTCCTGGGGCCACAGACAAACTTAGCCAGGCCCAGGGGGCACGTGAGCAGTGGCCAGAGAGCACCTGTCCTGGGCTGGCCAGGTTCCCTGGGGCAGGGCCAGGGTCTGACTGCCCATGTCCTTTCTTTTTTTAATTTTTTTTTTAAGTTGTAGATGGACACAATGTCTTTATTTTTTTATTGCTTTGTATGAGGATCGAACCCAGGGCCTCACGCATGCGAGGCAAGCGCTCTACCGCTGAGCTACAATCCCAGCCCTGCCCATGTCCTTTCATACTGCCTTTGAGGGTCATTGTCCTGGGCAGGGCCCCTCCAGGAGCCCTGAGCCTGGGGGAAGGGGCAGAAGGGGGCCCTGCCACCCAACCCCCTTCCAGGCCTCTCTCAATCTGCCAGGTGGGGCTTCAGCCCCCAGCCCATCACCCTGAGGCAGTTTTGATGCTCAGGGACGTCCCTCCTGTGCACCTGCCTCACCCTGAGGGCCCTCCTGCGCTCCACCCACCGTGAGACCTAGGCCTGGGCAGGCCAGGCAGGGTAGGACTCGGGGAGCTCAGCTAGAGCTAGTGCAGGAAATAGAATCCCCTGGAGCAGGAAAAGGGCAAATCCACAGGTGGGAACCCGCTGGACAGGAATACATTTAAGAGGGCCTCATTGTCCCAGAGACAATGCAGGAACAATAGCTGGCCAGGGTGGGCAGCCTCTACCCTGGCAGCTTCTGTAACTCTAGCCTGGGGAGCGGCTCTGGCAGCCTCCATGCACCCCCGCCCAGGACCACTGGCCAGCTCTGAGGGGGGGCAGCTAGGGACTCCCAGGAGGCAGACCCCTGCCAGCCTCCTGGGGCCTCGGCAAGTGTGGAGGGGGTGCGTGAGCTGAGCTCCACCTTGAGGGCTGTCCTTCCTCACAGGCTGTCTGGCCCACGGAGCCAGCAGGCACCCCCCCAACGCTGGGATGTGGGAAGGGACGCTGCCCAACCCCACTCACATGGCCCCGTTCACCACAGCCAGCTGGCGGGTGAGGTAGATGGTGTTGTCCTTGATGGTCAGCAGGATGTACTCCACCTGGGGGTGGCCCCCGCCCTGGCCCTGGCTGCGCCTCAAGTGCACCGCAAATTCCTTGTAGGAGTCTCGGCAGTCGGAGGCGAAGTTGTAGTCGCAGAGGCCGGGGAAGCGGAAGACGTCGCCGTCGAAGGTCTTGTAGTGGAAGTCGCCCCAGGTGCTGCACACATGGTGGCCGTGGCTTCGGGGTCTGGCCTCTGTGGGAACCATGGGGGCGCTGGGTGAGCCACCGAGGCCCGGGAGGTTGTGCTCCAGTCCACCCCAAGCTGGCCTGGAGGCAGCTGTGTCTGGAAAGCCCCTCCTGCAGGAGGGCTTCTTAGGCCTGGGTCACCACCCAGGGTCTCAGCCCCAGGAGCATGTCTCCAGCTGTCTGGCCTGGGGTGCGACACAGTGGGCAGTGGGGACAGAGGGGCCCCAGGCACCCTGGTCACTCTGTCCACCTGGTGCAGAGCCCAGATGGAATGGAAGTTCCCCAGTCTTTTTGGCTCAAGTGACCCTTCACCAGGTGGACACAGCCCACTCTTCAGAGGTGCCACCTAGGCCTTGACCCTCTGAGGGCTGTCCTGGGACCCCACACGCCCCCACCACGGAACCACCCCTCAGGTGTTCTGCTGCTCTTCCACTGTGTGTGGGGTTCCCTGGGCCCCTCTAGGTGGGCCCTCAAGCTCAAAGGGACGGCAAGGGCCCCAAGAATCCATCCAGGCAGGCGCTGCTCTGGTTGTTCAGTATACACTGGACTGTCCCAAAAGCCAGGCAGAGGGGACCAGCACACTCCTGGGCGCTGTGCACGGTCCTGGGTGCCTGGCCTTCCTGGTGCCTGGCCCTCCTGTGCCACCACTCTGCCCATTCCCTGCCCACCTCACCAGCCTCTCACCTCTCTGGAGCTCAGAGCCTCCAGCCAAGGCCAGGGCCAGGCAGATGGCCACTAGGTGGGCCAGTGGCAGCCCCATGGCGGCTCTGAAGGGCACTGTGGAGGAGCGGCCCCAGCCTGGAGTCCAGGACTTATATGCCCCAGTAGGCGGTCACAGGGCGGGAGGGCAGGGGAGGGGCAAAGGCGGGGGGCGTTGGCCAGATTATCAAGAAGACAGCTGTGGGGGCTCCCGCAGACCACAGTGGGAAAATATTGATTCAGGATATCTGCATTTATCTTTTTATGACTCCCTGGGCAAACTTGGCCTTTCTCAGGATGCGGCAGCCCAATTACCCAAATGCAGAACACACCCAGGGCGATCCTCCTGCCCCTCCCAGCCAGCCACTAGTGGACCAGGCCCAAGGTGGACAGGGTAGGGGCATTCCCACCGGAAGAGTGTCCTGACAGGCTCTGTGTGTCCCCTCAGCCCCCAGACTCCAGTCCAATGCCCACCCACAAAGTCCAGGATGAACAAGGGGCTTTGGGCCGGGAGCTCCATGAGCATTTACCAATTTCTTTCATTCCCAGAGACCCACTTCTCCCCAAGCAGTGTGGGCTGAGAGACCACAGGCCCCCAAAGAGTTCAGGCCCTTGTCACCCTGGGGCAGCCAAACCCACCCTTCAGGGGCCCAAACTCTGGGGGCTGGTGGTGAGGGGCCAGGACTTGGCCACCTGAACCTGACCCAGTGTGCAGGCAGCCTGTGAGCTCTTGTGGGGCCTGGGGTCCACCCCACTGCATGGAGCACCTTCCACTGGGCCAGGGTCGCAGCTCCATCTCCTCCCAGCCTAAGCCAATCTCTGGAATTACATGTAATTAGAACTTGAGGAGCACCAGTCCAGCCAGGGACACTTGCCGGAACCAGGTCCCCTGGAGCATGGAGGAATTGGCTCAATGCCTGGAATGACTGTCCCCAAAGGAATGAGGTCCAGGTAGGGAGGGTGGCCCCAACCCAGACAGGCCCTGCCCTTGCAGACTCCCCCACCAGCTGCTGCTACCCCTGGGGATACATGGGGACAGGGGTCTGGAGGGGCAACATGCCCAGGCTCCCCTGGCCATACCTCACTCAAGGCAGTGGATGCTGTCCCAGAGAGAGCAGTGGCCTCTGATGAATCTCAGACTCCCTGAGCCGAGCCGAAAGCTGGCTGCTGCCTCAGCACTGTCTGGATATCCCTCAAGAAATCGTGTGTAGCACTTGAGCGCGTACCAACCCCAAACCAAAACCTACCAGGTGTGCCAGTTCTGAAGGCCACCCAGGTAGGAGGGGCACCTCCTGTCACCCACCCTATAGCCCAGGAATAAACTGAAGTCTAGGGTCCTTCTCTCACTGAGTTTTTATCCTCCTGAAAACAGACACAATCCTAAATTTAGTTTCAGACTTTAGCCAGAATGCTCACAGTGAGCTTGAGTCACAGGGAGGGCCCTCAGATTCCAATCTGGGTTCTGGGCTCCAGGAATGGTGAGGGGGAATTCATCTAATGGTCATGGAGGATCTTGTTCAAGAGCACTGTGCCCCTTCCCTGGCCACACTGATGTCCTGACCAAGCTCCACACAGGTAGTGACCTGGGCTAGAGGGGAACCCTTGCTAGGGCCAGACGTTCTCTACTGCCTTTGTCAAAGCCTATGTTCTGATGCGCTTCACACTCAGCCCTCCAGCCCACTGCAGGCAGAGCCCCCAGGCCGTAACAACAGACAGGCCCAGAGTGGAATCCCTGCACTCTAAGGATGTCAGAGGCAAAGGTGACCATTAGCCAGAGCTCTGGGAGGAAGCCCCTCATCTGGTCCCACTGTGCCCACCAGTTCCAGCCTGGGTTTGTCTTCCCAGCCGGTACTTAAGCTCAGGGGAACCCTGAGTGTGTGACCTATAGGAATTAAGGAACTGAGCTGGCTGATGAGGACACTATTGTGCCACTTCCCTGTGTGGGCTGCACATGCTGGCACCCAGCCCTGAGGGAACCCAAGGATCAATCCAAGAAGCAGTGATTTTCCATGCCAGGCTTTTTCTACTCTAGTGGGGATTAGAAGAACTCTGGCCAGACATAGAATGCCAAGCACAGGCCCCCTGCCCTTACCTCCAAGAAGGTGGGCCCTTCCTGGATAAAGGGGAAATCCTCCTGATGGAGAAGGTGAGTCCTCCTGATGAAGAGTGGATCTTCCCTGTATAAAGAGGATGAGATCCTCTCTGATAAGGAAGGTGGGTCCTCCCTGAAGGAGAAGGTGGATCTTCCCTAAATGGAGAAGGTGGCTCCTGCTTGATGAAGAAGGTAGATCCTCCCTGAATGGAGCAGGTGGGTCCTCCCTGATGGAGAAGGTGGTCCTCCCTGATGGAGAAGCTGGTCCTCCCTGATAGAGAAGGTGGGTCCTTCTTGTATAGGGAAGGTGAGTCCTCCTGATAGAGAAGCTGGTCCTCCCTGATGCAGAAGCTGGTCCTCCTGATGGAGAAGCTGGTCCTCCCTGGTGCAGAAGCTGGTCCTCCTGATGCAGAAGCTGGTCCTCCTGATGGAGAAGCTGGTCTTCCTGATGGAGAAGCTAGTCCTCCTGATGGAGAAGCTGGTCCTCCCTGATGGAGAAGCTGGTCCTCCCTGATAGAGAAGGTGGGTCCTTCTTGTATAGAGAAGGTGGGTTCTCCCTGATGGAAAGGGTGTGTCCTCTCTGATGGAGAAGCTGGTCCTCCCTGATGCAGAAGCTGGTCCTCCCTCATGGAGAAGGTCAACCTGTGTCCCCTCTGTGTGGAAGAGTGGTGGTGACCCCAGGCGCAGGGGCACCCACAGCCCCCTTCACTCCTGCCAGATTCTCGGATGGGCTGGTGTGCGCAGTGGTGTCAGGTGGCCGGTGGGGACCTACACTGAGGACCGACCTGTGGTGGGAGGGGCTGGTGTTGAAGCAGACGGAGGTCAAGACCGGCAGCCCAGGTGGCTTCACTGCCAGCTTCTCTATTGCTAGCTGAGGTCACTGCAGTGCTCCTGGCATACGTTGGGGACCAGGACAGTTTGGAGTCTGGGGAAGGGACCCAGGGCAAAAATAAGCTGGGAAGTGCCCAAACAGAGCTGCAGAGATGGAGGTGCTCAAGACTCAGAGTATCAGACGGCCCCAGAGGAGATAGACACAGGACAATGACCGTCTGCTGGTCAGCCCTCTCCCCTGCACAGGCGCAGCACACTGCCCGCCCTCGGCTGGACCCTCAGCCGGACCCTCAGCCTTTGGCCCCGGGAGTCCTCTGCCCCTGTAGCCTCCCCACAGGGCAAGAGGGGCTGTGGTGAAGGGGAGGGGACTTCAACATGGGCAGTTGCTGGAAGTGGGCCCTCTGGGGAAAGGGCGTGGTGGCCCAGGGGGGTGACAGCCCAACCGGCCACAGGTGCATGCCGCTGGGCAGGCGGCTGGCTGCTCGAACCATGGCAGGCCAGACCCCAGAGCCAAGGGTGGGCAGGGTCCCGGGTTCCTGCCCGCCCCACGCCCCGGAGTGTTTACCTGCACAAGACGCCGTTCCCGGGGAGGACACGGAATTTACAGCCTGAGCACAGGGAAGGGCAGCAAGGACGTCACGGGCTTGTGAGGCGGCTGTTCCCTCTGCGTGTGCACGACTGACTCATCAGGAAGCTGGGGCTGGGTCAAGCTGCTGGAGGAGGACAGAACTGAGGAGCAGAAGGCTGAGCAGGGAGGGAGCCCCTGCCCTGTGGGACATCCCAGCCCCCCAGCCATCACCTCCTGTGATGTCACCTGGCTGGGCCATGGGAGCCAGGTTGGTCAGATGTTAGTCCTGAGGGTGCTGGGAAGGTCGTCTTCAGATGTGAGCAGGTGGCCCTCTTTAGAGAGGGTGGGCCTTGCCCAGTCAGGGGAAGACCCTGAGAGAGAGGGCATTCTGCCCCCGGGCATCTCTGGGTTCCAGCTGGTTCCCAGCTCATGAAGACCCAGGGCTGGAGAATGGCTGGGAATCTAGCTGCCGTCCTGCCCCGCATATGCCAGGCCTGCAGCCCCCGCCACTCGTGAGCCCGTTCCTTGGAGCAACACGCCTGTAATACACTCCCTCACGTTCGCCCTCTGCCCCATCCTGGAGATCCGCGACAGGCGCACCTTGAGTGCCACCCATCCAGCCCTTCTGGTGGGGTGCACCTCCCCAACCCGCACCCTCTTCTCCCTGCCCTGTGTTGATCCCGATGTGACCACATGGATGTTCACTGAAACCATGGCTCCCCGCAAGGGCAGGCTGCCCACGCTACCCATGTGTGTCACCCAGGCCATTCGCCATGACACCAGGTGCTCAGTCTGATTGTAGCCCAAGTAACGGGAGGGAAACAGCCACTAAGCAGGAGCACTGGGGGCAAGAGAGGGGGCTGGGCCTGGGGATGTCCTGGGGAAGAAGACCCACCACTACGCTACGCCCCTGTGGCTACACCACAAGTCCTACCTTTACACACAATTAGGACATGGAGAGTTTTCTGTTTGTTTGTTTGGTTTTTGGTTTTTGGTTTTTGGTTTTTTTTTTTTGGTACCGGGGATTGAACTCAGGGGCACTCGACCACTGAGCCACATCCCCAGCCTTATTTTGTGTTTTATGTAGACACAGGGTCTCACTGAGTTGCTTAGCAGCTCACCCTTGCTGAGGCTGGCTTTGAACTCGCGATTCTCCTGTCTCAGCCTCCCTGAGTGCTGGGATTAACGCCATCACCCGGCTAACGGCGAGTTTTTAAAAATAACGGAAGGGGAGCCAGTAAAGTAGAGGGACAGATCAGAAAGACGGGGAAGAAGGGAAGGTGCTGGCAAGAGAGATCAAGGAAGTCATGTTAGGTGCACGCACGTGCGAGCATCACAGCGAATCCCACCCATGTGCAATCATAATGTACCAATAAAACCATTTATAAAGAGGTTAGGCTGGCTGGGCACCATGATGTTCATCATCACCCCCACCCACAACCCCAGACCAATCCCCCAGGCAGCCCAGTACTCAACCAGCTGGACTTAACTGGCCTAGGGGGGCTTCGTCTATGCCCAAGGTAGACCCCAGCCCTAGCATCACAGAAACCAAATAGCATGGCTCAAACCCAGGTCCTGGCAGGGGCCACTCCCTGCCCCGCCCAGGTGTTCCCCTGAGACATGGGAAAGACAAGCTCAAACATGGCACACAAGTGCACCCCGTGCCTCTGAAGGCTCTGAAACACCTGGAGCAGGCAGGCAGCCTCACACCACCTCCCATTCCCGTGTGGGTCAAAGGCAGGGTGCTGGCCCCAGCACAGTGTGAAAAGGCTGGTGAGCGGGCACACAGAAGGCTGTGTTCTTGGATGGAAAAGTAGGGAGAGGCCAACCAAGCAGGCGGGGGTCCTCGAGCAGGCCAGGGCTCCACGGTGCAGGTGGGCAGTGGGCAGACCTCATCCAGGGCTATCAGACAGGAAACTACATTTCAGGAGTTCAGCCATTCTGGGGCAGTCACCCCTTCTTCCCTAGAGATTTGGCCCAGGTGTCACACCCTCACGCTGACCACTGTCCTCACTGTGTGATAATTTCCAGCCCTCCCTCAGTGAATGCCTTGAAGGTAGTGACGTCTGTGTGCCTTTCGATGGTCACCCTCACAGTAGGTGCACTCCATGACTTTGCTTCTGGCTGGGTAGACGTGGGCGGTGGAGCATGCATGCATGGATGGATGGAGCTTGGAATGCAGGTAGATGCATGCATGCATGGACAGACAGGTGGATGAATGGCTGTGTGCATGGAGGCATTGCTGAGCTGATGTGTGGGTGGGTGGATGGATGGATGGATTGATGAGTAGATGGATTATGGGTATAGGATATTTGGGTGAATGTGTGGATGGATGATGGATGCATGGCGGATGCATGGAGGGACAGGTTAATGGATTGATGGATGCACAGATGGATGGATGCGACATGGGTGGTTGGGTGGATAGATAAGTGGATGGATGGATGGATAACTGAATGGACAGAAGGAAAGAAGGGAGGGGTATTGGGTGGGTGGACATACAGATGAAATCTCTCAGAGTAGTGGGGTGTTCCTTTTGTAGCCACTCCACAAAGTGCCCAGCTCACCAAAACCCTCCCCAGCCCTGAGAGCCTGATGCTCCACTTCATTCTGTAAGTGAGGAAGCCAGTGCTCAGGGAGCATCAAAGAGCTCCTTGAGCTCACCAGTTGGAGGAAAGCAGAATTGCAGTGTGGTCCCAGGAGTCCTCCCAGCCCCAGGCCCATGCTGCTCACCACTTGACAGTAGTCTAGCCACTTTTGACCAAGGGGAGATATTGCTTGTTGGAGAAATGCTGATTATAAATAACAAAATTCGGAGATTCCTTGGTGGTATCACAGCTCCAGAAGAGGTATCTCTCTGTCCCCTTCCCTCTTGCTGGGGTGTCCCCAAGAGCAGAGCCCTTCACCTTTTCTGCCACCTCCTCCAATGAGATTGTTTTCTGCACTTGTAACATGGGTAGATTCTTTAGTCATATTCTGCTTTCTATCCTGGGATCCCCCAGCCTCCTAAGTATGTTTTGATTTCCATATATTAAATCTCACTTTTTTCATGAAGTTCTCTAGGTTTTGACAAGTGTGTAGTGTCAAGTATCCACCATTACAGTATCATGCAGAATAGTTTCACCTCCCTAAAATATGCTCTGTGCTTCGACCACTCAACCCTTCCCCCCAAATCCCTGACAACCACTGGTCTTTTTTACCATTGGTATAAATTTGGTTCTCATCCATCTTTATGACTGGTTTTAAATCTCTACGAGATTTACTATGCACAACAGTTAAGTTATGGAATCAGCCTTCATGCCCATCCGTGAATGAATGGATAAAGAAAATATTGTAAATATGCCCATTGGAATGTTATTTGGCCAGAGAGGAACAAAATCATGCCATTTGCATGAAAGTAGATGGAACTGGAGATTGTTATGTCGTTATGTTAGATGACGTAGACGGACTTGAAAAGGTGGCATCATGTGTTGTGTCACATATGGAATCTAGAAAGAAAAATAAAATGGGAATGATCAGGGAAGGGGAAAGGATGAGGGAAGGGGGAAGAAGAGAAGAGGGAGGTGGGTACAATCAAAGCATATTGCATGCCTGTATGAAATTGTCTCAATGAATGCCATTTTGTACAACTGATATGCTGTAATCATTATAATAAAAATAAACAATTTTCTAAGAGCCAAAAATATCCTGGAATATAATTCAGCCACTGTAAATTATGAATATTATTTCATGTTGCCACAAGGAAAATAGATATAGCATTGTCTAAAAGCTCCAATTTGAAATATTTTTAAACAGTTTAACTAAGATATAATTTACTAAGTTATAACTGATATACAATAAACTGCCAATGTCTTAATGTATGATTTGGTCCATTTTGACATATATATTCACATAAGAAACTATCATCAGAGGCTGGGGTTGTGGCTCAGTGGTAGAGCGCTTGCCTCGCATGTGTGAGGCACTGGGTTCCATCCTCAGCACCACATAAAAATAAAGACATTGTGTCCATCTACAACTAAAAAAATTTTTAAAAAAAGAAACTATCATCAAAATCAGGATAGAAATATATTCACATCCATCACCCACACAAGTGTCCTCATGCCCCTTGACATGGCTAGGTGAATGCGTATGGATAGGTGAATGGATAGATGGGCAGATGGGTAGGTGGGTGAATGGATGGGTGGGGGATGAATGGATGGGTGGGTGGGTGGGGGTGGATGGAAGGATGGATGGGTGGATGGGTGGATGAGTGGATGGGTGGATGGGTAGATAGGTAGATGGGTAGATGGATAGGTGGGTGGATGGATGGATCAGTGGATGGATGGATGGATGGATGGAAAGTTGAATGGGTGGATGAGTAGGTGGGTGGATGGGCAAATGGATAGATGGATGGATATATGGATGGATGGATGGATGGAAGGATGGATGGATGGATGGATGGATGGGTGGATGGATGGATGGATAGATGGATGGAAAGTTGAATGGGTGGACGGCTAGATGGGTGGATGGATGGATAGATGGATGGGTGGATGGATGGATGGATGGATGGATGGATGGATGGATGGATGGATGGATGGATGGATGGATGGATGGATAGGTGAATGGGTGGATGAATGGATAAGTGAATGGGTGAATGAATGGATAGGTGAATAGATGGATAGGTAGACGGGTAGATGGATAGTTGAATGGATTTCTTCTCTCTCCCACCCTTTCTCACTCAACAGGTAACAATTGATCTCTTTCTGGTCGCTATGGCTTAGTTTGCATTTTCTAGGATTTTATATAAATGAATGTTTCATATATTATGTATTCTTTTTTCTTTTTTGGAGGGAGAGGGGTACAAGGGACTGAACTCAGGAGCACTTGACCACTTAGCCACATCCCCAGCCCTATTTTGTATTTTATTTAGAGACAGGGTCTCACTGAGTTGCTTAGCTCCTCCTTTTGCTGAGGCTGGCTTTGGACTCACAATCCTCCTGCCTCAGCCTCCTGAGCTACTGGGATTACAAGTGTGCAACACCATGCCCATCTGTTTCTTTGATTTTTTTAACCCAGCAAAATCATGTTGAGATTCATCCACATTGCTGTGTGTATCAATACATTGTTTTGTGTGGACATTTCATGTTGTGTTGATTCATCCGCCATGTGATGGACATTTGGGTTGTTTCCAGTTTGAGACTACTACAAGTAGTAAAGCTACTAGGAACATCTGTGTACATGTCTTTGTGGGAACACACATATTCTTTTTTCCCAGGTAAATACCTAGGAGTAGACTGTCATGTCATCCTTGGAGAAAAGGAGGACAGGAAGATGCCATGTCCTTGAAGTGCCCTCTCTGTTCCCAAGGACCTAGCCAAGTCAAGGGGACACTGAGCCTGGGCTGGTGTGTCTAAATGAACATCATCTCAAAGAACACTGCTTTCTCTCAGGCATGCTGGGAGTCAAGTTAGCGTGATCTGTGGAGAGCTGCTTTCTGGCATGCACACCAAGCTCCTTATGATGCTGGTCTCACTGGGAGAAGGCAAGCGGAGCTAGTGATACCACTGCTTCTGTAGCCTGGCGTACGACACCCTCTCCTGTAGTGACTGGTGTGCACTCTGGAGAGGACAAGGGCCACTCGTCCAGCTGGCCATCACTAGGCAGTGTGTTGAGAGGGCAGACATGCTGTCTTCTGAAGTGATGTCCTGAGGGACAGAGGGGCTGTCTGTCCAGCCTGCTGCCACTGGATCTTCCCAGACGCCCTTCTCAATGACCTGTGTCCCACATCCCATCTCCCAGTGCCAGCTCTGGACCCTCAGCAGCACATCCCACGGCCTTTGTTCAGCTGGCTGTGGGCATTACAGCCATGTAGATCCCAAGGTAAGTCCTCCATCTTCAACTCTTCAAGAGACCACCAAGCTGGGCACAGTGGCACCTGCCTGTAGTCCCAGCTACTCGGGAGGCTGAGGTGGGAGGATCACTTGAGCCCATAAGTTCAAGAGCAGCCTGGGCAACACAGTAAGACCTTGTTTCAAAAGAAATAAAGGAGAGAGAGAGAGAATAGAAAGAAAAGGAAGGAAGGAGGGAACTGTCCTCCCAAACGGCTGCAGCATCTCGTCCCCACAGCGAGCCTTGGCCTGGTGCGTCTTGTGCAGTTAGCCACTCTGTCCACCAAGCAGTACTGGTCCACTGTGGTTTTCAGTGGCTTCTCCCCATGACTGATAAAGTGGAGTCTTCTATGTGTTTTTCTGCCATCCACATCTTCTTTGGTTAATTGTCTACTCAGAACTTTGACCATTATTTATTGGGTTATTTAGGTGGGTTTGTTTTACTGTGCTATAAGGTTTATTTATCTATTCTGGGTACCAGTTCTTTACCAGAGCTACCCTTTCATAAATATTTTTCTCTGTCTGTGGCTCGTCTTTTCATTTCTTTTTTGTTTTTATCAGTGCATTATAGTTGCACACGGGGGCAGTATTTGCTGTTACACATTGGTCCATGCACACAACATAACAAAATAAGGTAGCCACCATCCTCCCCAGCTCTCCCCCTCCCTGCCTGTCTCCCTCACCTCGGCCCCTTCCTCTGCTCTACTGATCAACCTCTGGTTTTCACGAGGTCTGCCCCCTCTTCTTTCCATTCTTCCTCTCTAGCTTCCACATGAGAGAAACACTCGACCCTCGACCTTCTGAGTTTGGCTTATTTCACTTAACACAATGCTCTCACGTTCCATCCATTTTCCTGCAAATGGCACAATTTCATTCTTCTTTATGGCTGATTAAAATTCCATTCTGTATATATACCCCATTTTCTTTTTTTAAAAAATATTTTTAGATGTAGATGGACATAATAACTTTATTTAATCTAGTGGATTTATTTTATGTGGTTCTGAGGATCAAACCCAGCGCCTGCCTCACTTGTGCTAGGCAAGTGCCCCACTGAGCCACAGCCCAGCCCAAACACCACTTCTTGTTTCATCCATGCGTCTGTTGATGGACAGCTAGGCTGGTTCCACAGTCTGGCTACTGTGAACTGAGCTGCCATGAGCATGGGTGTGCATGCGTCACTGACGTGTGCTAATGTTCATTCTCCAGGGTAAGTACCAAGGAGAGGACAGCGGGTCACATGGAGGGTCCATTCCTGTCTTTTGAGGAGCCTCCTCGTGGCTTTCCAGAGTGGGTGTACTAATTCACAACCCCACCAACAACATACAAGTGTGTCTTTCTCCCCAAGCCCTTGTCCGCGCGCGTGGTATTTGTGTTCTTGATAGCTGCCGTTCTGATGGGAGGGAAATAAAATCTCACTGCAGTTTCGATTTGCACTTTCCCTAATTGCTAATGATTTTTTCATATATGTGTTAGCCATTTGTATTTCTTCTTTTGAGAAGGTCTTTTGCCCATTTATTAATTGGGTCATTTGGATTTGGGGTGTTTTGTGTTTTCAGTCATTTTTAATAGTCTGGGTATTGGTCCTGTCAGAAGAGTAGCTGGCGACGGACTCTCATCCTGCGGGCTTTCTCTTCACACAGAAGCTTTTTAATTCGAAGCTGTCCTATTTGTTCACTCTTGGCATTGTTTCCTGAGCTTCAGGGGTCCTTGTCTTTTCATTCTCTTAACAGTGTCTTTTGAAAAATGAAAGTTGATGATGTTGATGAATCTGACTGACCCATCTCTTCTTTCTGGACGATGCCTTCGGTGCTGTACATGAAACCTTCGTCTCTCCTAACAATCGTGCAGTCCCGGGTTTTCAGATCCCCTGAGCTGCTGCTTGCTTGCAGGTGAGGGTGGCCGCAGGCAGCTTCACCCCATGGAGGCCCAGGGCAGCTGGCGCTGCAGCCGGGTCTGAGCCCATCCATGAGGCTGCACTTGCTCCTGGACCCTGCCCGCCTACGTCACTGCCGCCTGCTGTGCCGGCCTGACCCAGCAAGTGTGACCCTCCCACCTGGTCCCTCAGCATTGCCATGGCTGCCCTCTGTCCTGCGCCTCCTGAGTTCAGAATGCACTTGCCAATTTCAAAAGCCATTTTTAAAAATTTTTCCACTCTATAGGGTTTTGGATGGGTTGTGTTGGACACAGATCCACTTGGGCAGGACTGACATCCCAGTGCATCAGTCACAGGTGGGAGTCTTCATATTCTGATGCTCTTTTATTTATTTATTTATTTTTTTAAATATTTATTTTTTAGTTGTAGGTGGACAGAATATCTTTATTTTATTTTTATGTGGTGCTGAGGATCGAACCCAGTGCCTCCCGCGTGCTAGGCGAGCACACTACCACTGTGCCACAATCCCAGCCCCTGATGCTCTTTTAAGTAGCATTTTAATTCCTATATCCAATTGCTCATTGCTAATATATAGAAATATAATCAACTTTTTCAGGACTTTTTTATTGTGGCAAAATACACAGAACATAAAACTTCCCACATATGAAGTACTGGGCAGCCATCTCCCCCCATTCCGAGCTCCTCTAGCCTTGCAGAACAAAATATAGTTCACATTAAACACTAACTGCCATGGCCTGGCCACTCCAGGCCTCCCCGCCCTACTTCCTGTCTACACTTTTTGTTTGTGTGTTGCAGTGCTGGCGACTGAACACAGGACATCGGGCGTGCTAAGCAAGTGATCCGCCCCTGAGCCGGACCCCAGCCCCCCCTTTTTTTTGACAGAGTCTAATTAAGTGGCCCTGATGTAGGACAGATGAGGCTGGACACCCCAGGAATTTTCAGGAAGCAGGTTTAAGTTGCCATGGTCCAGAAGTGCTAATGTATAAAAATATCTCTGGACCCCAGGTCTGGAAATTCTTTAGGATTTATACTCAGTGGGGGTTTACATAACAGTGGGTGGTTACGGGCCTGGGGCTGTAGCTCAGTGGTAGAGCGTTTGCCTAGCATGCGTGAAGCACGGGGTTCGATCCTCAGCACCACATACAAACAATAAATGAATGAAATAAAGATCCATCAACAACTAAAAAAAAATTATTAAAAAAAAAAAACAGTGGGTGGTTACATAGCAGGTACTCTTTGACCCATGTTCTTAGGCTAGACAGAGATTTCCCAAGTTGTTACCAAGAAAACAGAACCAGTAACTTTGGCACAGTCAGCTCTCTTGAGACAGAGTATTACACAATTTGTCTGCAAACCTAGCTTTTACAAAAAAGAGGATGCTTCAAACCATATCGAACTCTGCAGAAATCCTGTTGATACTCTTTGTAAAATCTTGCTGGCAAGAAGCTTAATTATGGTGGGGGTCCCTGGAGAAGCTTAATTATGGTAAGGGTCTTTTGGGGAACTACATCAGTCTAGGTGGCCTGGAACTTGTGCTCCTCTTGCCTCAGCCTCCCAAGTGGCTGGGGTGACAGGCTGCTCCCCTAGTTGTAGCCTGCATCAGATTTCCCTCCCTCCCAGGGCTGACTAATACTCCCTGTCGCCCCTCGCTTTCAGTCTTTGCATATATGCCCAAAACAGAGCTCCAGAGCGCACAAGCTTCTGCGGCTCACCACCCGGACTCGCCCTCGCCCTCCGTCTTCCACCCTGCCTGCCCTCCCCATGCAGGGGCCCAGAGCTCCAACCCCACGGCCCAGAGCTCCACCCCCACGGCCCGGAGCTCCACCCCCACGGCCAGGAGCTCCACCCCCATGGCCAGAGCTCCACCCCTAAGGCCCGGAACTTCACCTCCACGGCCCAGAGCTCCGCGCCACGGCCCGGAGCGCCACCCACTATGGCCCAGAGCTCTACCCCCACGGCCCAGAGCGCCACCCACCATGGCCCAGAGCTCCACCCCCAAGGTCCGGAGCTCCACCCCTACGGCCCGGAGCTCCACCCCCATGGCCCAGAGCTCCGCCCCACAGCTCCACCCCCATAGCCCAGAGCTCCGCCTCACGGCCCAGAGCTCCACCCCAATGGCCCGAAGCTCTGCCCCATGGCCGGAGCTTCGCCCCACAGCCCGGAGCTCCACCCCCACAGCCCTCCCAGCTCTTCCTCTCCAGGGCAGCACCCAGGACATGCCCCTCTGCTCCTCACTGCACGATCCCATGCCAGCGGGGGATCTCGCAGTGGTCTTGTGTGCACTTTCCTGGCGGCCAAGGAGTGCGGCCTCTTTTCCTGCCGGTGCCCATCCGCACACCTTCTTTGTCCGCTTTGAAAGGCTTGTTCTCATGCACTGATCGTCTGGCCCTGGGGCCGAAACAACCCACTCGCCAGGCAGCAGCTCTCCGGGACCCCGGCTCCCTAGACGAGCCATCCTGCCCCGCGTGCAGGTGATGCCTCCTTGCAGCCTGGACCTCTGCGCTCGTTCTTCCTTCCCGACGTGCCTCTCGGGTTCCAGCACAGCTGAGTCCTTCTGGTCTGTGCGCAGGACCCGCTGTGGGTGTTTCAAAGCCCTGTGGAAATGAGGCCGCCCTCCTGCGTCTGCGAGTGGGGTGCTAGTGTCGCGAGGTGCGTGTCCCGCAGCCACCGAGGGGACAGGGCTGTTCCCTTCCGTCAGGTGACCCAGTGCTCACGCGAGGCCGACCTTGCCTTCCTAGAATCCGTTCTGCCTGCAAGCTTCATAGGTGGTTGGATCTGATTTGTTAAAATTGCAGCGTTGGCACCTGTGCTCAGAGGGACATCCTTCCGCGGCTCTCCTCTTGGACGTCTCCGTGTGATTTTCCTATGGCGTAATGCTGGCCTCGGAGGGAGCTGGAAGGGCTCCTTTTCAGTCTTTGTGGAGAGTTTGTGTAGGGTGCTAGTTGCGCCCTCCGTGTTGGGCAGAAGCCAGCAGCGAAGCCATCTGGGCTCTCTGGCAAAGCCTCGTTTGGTTTGGTTTTAGTCTGTTCCTTTACCCTACGGGCCCTCCTAGCCATTGTTCATGCCCGAGTTTTGATAAACTGTATCTTCAAGGAATGTGTCTGTCCACCTCCTCCGTGGCCAAGCCTGCCCGAGTGCCCCTCACGGTCCTCCAGCAGCTGTGGTATGGTGGCTACCTCCACTCCTATTCCTGTCAGTGGTGAGGAGCCTCTTCTTTGCCTGTCCGCCTGCCCAGAGGCTTTCCTCATTGCTGGAGAACCAGCCTCTGTCTTCACTGGCGTGCTGTAGTGTTTCACTGTGCTGTTTGCCAAGGGTTTGTGTCGGGCTTAATTTGTTCCTGTTGTCTTTCCTGATTTCCAAGGTGGAGGCCTTGGCCCACACTGCTGTAGCAGCCTCCCACGAATCAAGGCCTCTCCTTGAGTTTCTGCCTCCTCATCTGCTCTCTGGTCTGTCTCCAGCCACAGTGACTTGCAGACACACCCAGTGTCCCCTACTGCCCAGTCGGGGACAGGAAACCCACCAGGCGTTTCCAGCAGAGGAGAGCCCATGGGGAGTACTGGCTGCCCAGTGCAGAAGCTGGAAGGGCAAAACACAGCACTGAGAGCAACAGGAAGCAGCTTCCACTCCCAGGGCCGCAGGAGCAAAATGGAAGAGACAGGGCTAACAGCACACAGGCACAGAGAAAGAGGAGGGTCTCTAGCTGGGCTCAGCAGCACTAGCAGGGACAGTGCCAAACGAAGCTGCAAGGCTGCAGGAGGAGCCCTCTCCTGGGGCTTGAGGGACTCTAAAGAGAAACCACACTCATCCCCAGCTCCCAGCAGCACCTTCCAGGAAGCCTTCTGGCCAGGGAGGCTGGAAGTCCCATCTGAAAATCCCTGGCCACATGTATCAGCCAGCTATTGCTGCATAACAAAGCACTAAAACCCCAGTGGTTTCAAACAATGAACAGTGAGTAGATGATCACTAGAGATGTGTGTGTGCACATGTGCAAATGCACACAGGTAAGTCTACACACGTGTTCTCCAGTGTCCCTGCAATGTCACATGGTAGCAACGACCACATCTAGGGCCCAGATCTTGGTTTCTAACGACCTTTCTTCCATAGAAGGAGCCAGAGCTCCCTCAGAGTGGCTGAGATTCTGGGCAAGGAAATGGCAAGACAACCCTGAAGCATTGTGTGGCACCAGAAAATGAGGGTGCATTCCAAATAGAGTGAGAGCTCGTCAAAGGCACGGGGGGTGGGAGCACAGCAAAGGGGCTCCCGGAGGCCAGAGCTGGAATCACATGAGCAACAAAAGGTAACACTGGATGTGCCCCAACAGTGAACTAAGAATTCAGTGGTGCAAATAAGTGAGAGAAGCAACTCGTTCTATAAAGGAATCTCAATTAACTGGTGTAGGAGAAATGGGAAAAGAAAAAATCACCATCAGTACCACTCCTGTGAATTGCTCTGGGTGGTATCCACGAAGACTCACACCAGTGGGCATGGGTTTGAGGAGGAACAACCTATTTGCATAAATTCAAAATACCTTCCCTAAGAAATTTACCAGTTATGAAGTAGCAAGAGTGCCTCTCCTATAGGGCAGCCAGCAGACCCACTCAGCCAAGTGGGCCGCGGCATCACAGGTGGCAGGCCCTGGGGAGCTGCCAGCAAACACCTTGTGCCTGCAGGCAGGCTGGGAGGTGAGCAGAGAGGAGGGGACACTCCTGGAGGAAGGCGCCAGGACATGCAGGAGACACATCTCCCCTGCTCTCCAGAGCCCCTGCAGCCTTTCACCAGGTCGGCTACTGGGGAACCCAAAGAAGCAGAGCCGTGGGCTGCTGGGCACCAGCTCTGAACTGACAGGCTCTCAGGAGACCCAGCATCACAGGTGGGGTCTCGAGTCCGCGGAGCTCCAGCCAAGCTCGTCTCCCTGTGGGCCATTCTATGGCTGCTTTCCAGGCTCCAGAACACATGCCAGGAAGGGACTAGCTGATCCCACACCTGGTGCCCATGCAGTGCCCACACCTGGTGTCCACACCTGGTGCCCACATTCAATGCCTCTGCCTCGCTTCCTTGACTCTCCAAGAGGTCCTGGAGGCCAGAGCATCATCCCAAAGTCCCCAAGACCAGTCTCAAGGAAATGCGAGGTACAATGAGTCCCGGGTCAGGCCCTCGCTTCTCAACAGCTTTCCAGAGGGTTCCAGCCAGGCGTGGTGAATGAGCTCTTGGGTGCACTGAGGGATGGGCTCCAGCATCCTGGGGGTCCTGGTCTCTCCCAGGGATGTCCCAGAAGAGACTGTGAGGAGTCACTCATGGCTGGGTGTCTCTCCCAGGGATGTCCCAGAGACTGTGAGGAGTCACCCGTGGCTGGGTGGCTGCAGAGCGACAGCTGTGCTCTAGAATACCCGCAGCCGAGAAGCTTCTGGGGAGAGCCTAGTGCTTCCTCTGACCTCCCCATAGGCCGCTGGGGAGAGGCTGTGGAGCAGTCCAGAGCAACAGCCAGAAGACAGTCCCTCCCCACCGCAGGGCGCAGCCACCCATAGCACAGTGCAGAGGAACCCTGGTCTTGGCTTCAGCTGGACCCCACCCCACCTATCAGGGACAACACAGCCACCAGGGTGTCCCAGGCTGCTGAGGGGGACCTGGTGGAGGTTGAGATGGACATCCTGCTTGACAGTGTCCACACCACATATTCCTCCACGGGAACTTCACATTCAGAAAGTCAGACGCTGTTTAATGAAAAGAATCGATCGGGGCCCAGAGCTGCCCTGAGGATGCTCGCGAGGTTCTCTGCGGCTGCCCAGAGCTGCGCGGACAGGAAGGAGTCAGGGGTCACGTGACCTCACGACTGGCAGAGGGCGATGATTTCTTCTGCCCACTTCCCTGTACTTTCCAGTTTCTACAATGTCTGCAGCACCATGTGGAAGCCAGGGCCCTGCCGGGCATCCCCCGGTTCCTGGCCTTTGAGGGGAGTGCTCTTCATGCCACGGGACGGTCACAAAGATGGAAAGGCCTCGCTCTGGGGTCACCGGAGGCCATGAACTCCTGTGTCCCACACCACACCACACCACCATTTAACAAAATCAAACAGCACAATAAAGGAAGAGGGCCATAAAGACAGACGTCAGCCATGTGGATTCCCAGCCGCGTCCAGCCTGCAGCCCCGAGCGGGGAGGGGAGCCCAGGTCCTGGGTGCTGGGTCTGCCTGAGAGTGGGCTTGGGAGAGACAGGAGGCCCCCTCTCACCTCCCAGTCTTGTCTCCAGACCACACTCAGGCCCCAGGGAGCTTGCAACAGCTCTGGGCACCCTCCTGGGGACAGCAACCTCAGGACACCAGATCCCACAGGAGGTCTCCTCAGGGCAGGCATGACTCAGACCCATCAGCCCAGATGGCAGCCAGAGCCAGGGGTCCCTGAAGGAAGATGAGGGGTGACTGGGGGGCACAGGTGCCTGGGCAGGGGGTGAATCTGGTTGGGGTAACAAATGAGGCCTCCAAGGCAAACCCACCCCCAGGTGTCTAGGCCGAGCCCCAGAGATCCCCCAAGGGTGGACCCGAGCTAGAAGGCCACAGGCCACTCCCAATAGGCTGGCTGTTATCAAAGAACAGAAAATAGCAGGCGGTGGTGGGAGACGGTGGGAAGGTAAGTGGTGCCTGTGCTGTAGGCCAGCAGGGCGGTCTGCAGACAGCCACCATTGGGCAGCAGCTCCACTGCGGTGCGAGCCCAGAAGAACCAAAGCAGGCGAGCGACAGACAAGGTGCGGTCCAGCCATGCCACCAACACCACTGGGCCCCAAGAGGGAAGGACATCCTGACACCTGCCGCAAGCTGGACAGACCCCAGGACACTGTGCTCAGTGAGAGGCCAGGCCCAGCAGGACAGACCCCACAGGATGCCCTGGGGCCCCTGCAGCCCTCAGGTCCACAGAGGCTGAGAGCCCAGGGGCTAGGCTGGAGGCTGGGAGCCAGCGCTTGAGGGACGGCGCTTCAGACAGGGAGATGAGGCGTCCTGGAGGTGGAGGTGGTGACGGCTCCATGGCAGGGTGATGGGGCACTGGACGTGGTCAGAACGGGAATCTTATGTGTATTTTATCACAGTAAAGAGTAGTACTTCTCAGGCATGGGAATGTGGCTCAGTGGTAAAACAGTCATGTAGCATGTACGAGGCCCTGGGTTTAATCTCAGCACCACAAAAAAATGAATTAACTTATTAAATTTGATTTTTTAAAGAGCAAAAAATCTTTTTAGATATAAATAAGTAAACAGATAAATGACCAAGGTGGCCAGTGCCCTGCTGTGACCCCTCAGGGAAGGTCCCAGAGCAGGGGCAGCTCTGTGGGGGATGGGGTTTGGGGATCTGCACCTCCACATAGGGGTGACCCCACCACTCCCTGGGGTGGGGCCCCAAGAAGGTGGCAGGTGTCCTCTATGGTCCTGTCCCCAGTAGGCCTGTCCTCCCATGACCCCTGGCCACGAGGAAGAGCTCGAAGGCCCCAGGGCAACTTCCCCACCACCATATCAGTGTCCCCTAAAGGTGTCACCCCACTTCCGACAACGATGACCAGCACATTGCTGGCCAACCATCACACTTTTGTAAGAGATCTTCCTATATCCGAAACAAAGAGGTCAATGACCAGCGTGCAGCCTCCCGAGGTCTTCAAATGCTTGCCCTCAGGTTCCTGGCTTGCCCCGCCTGCTGGGAGGCCTGGGTGAAGGAGCGAGGGCCACTCTGCAGCTCCTGGGGCATCTGCAGCCTCCCAGCCACCCTCCTGGGCATGGCTCCACTTGCCGCAGTGGGGGGCGTCAAGGCAGCCGCCTGACACAGGCGGCCAGGCTCAGGATGTTCTCACCAGCACGCACGCACTCACCACAGCACCCCAGAGCTCAGCTGCGCACCCCCCTCATCCCAGCGACCCCCCGGAGGCTGGCACCTGGCAGAGGCATGGTCCACTGCGGCTGGAGCACCGCAGTCCGGGTGAGGGTGTGAACGATTCCTGACCTGCTGAGCCACATGGTCACCGCCTTCCTCGGGCCCTTCTTCCCTTGGGACCCCAGGCCAGGTGGAGCCACAGGACATGGAGTGCACATCCCGCCCTGTTCCTAACTGAGGCCAGTGAAAGCAGCTCTCGGGACCACCTTCCTGCCTCTGAGAGGAGGCTGCCCCTCCAGGGCCTCGCCCTGGCCCCAGCTCTGGTGTAGCCTCAGCTTCCCCTGATCACTAGTGGCCTCTCCAGGCACCTGCTGATGGGTGGGATGGGTGCAGGGGCAAGGGAAGCGGGCACAGCCCCCAGGGCTGCAGGGAGCCTACAGTGCTGGGCGGGAGATGCCATAGCTCTTTCAAGGAACAAACAAGAGTGCCAGTTCCTGGGAAGGGCTGACAGCTGCAGGCCAGGCAGGAGGAAAGTCCACCAGGAGGGTCAGCCACCCACACCAGGCCTCACCACGCCCGGGTTTATGACCAGGTCCTGTTGCGGGCGCAGGTCCAGTACCCCCACCCTTCCTCCTGCCCGCATCTTCCGGGAACCAGCAAGGGTAGCAATAGCCAGGGGACCCAGGAGCCAGGGGACCCAGGAGCCAGGAGACTCCCAGGGAGGGTCATGAGCACCTCTGTTGCCAGAGAGGGAGGAAACGAGCAGCTTGTGTGCTGCAGACCGCAGGGTGAGGGGCAGGACCATGGGGGACAGAGCAGGACCATGGGGGATACAACAGGACCTTGGGGGACAGGGCAGCCCCATGGGGGAC
>PVHX01020182.1:0-32500 GCA_004024805.1 Geosciurus inauris
ATATTCTAATTTTGTTAATGCATCAGTTTTCTGATTTCATTTAGTTGTCCCTCTGTGTTCTCTTTTAGCACACTGAGCACTTTAAGATGATAATTTCAAATTCTTTTTCAGGAAATTTCTGGATCTCTGTTTCTTCAGGGTCAGTTGCCAGAGATATATTTGGTTTTTATACTGGGCCATGTTTCCTTCTTTCTTTGTGTGCCTTTCTAATTTTGTTGATATTTGGGCACATGAAAAAAAGACTCATCTCTTCCAATCTTTATGGATTTGCTTTGTATAGTAGAAGTCTGTACAATCAGTCAAGCTAGAGATTTTGAAATTTCCGAGACATTCTCTGAGGATGTGCCTTCTCTGACTTTTGTGTGTATTTTCTCAGTTAAAAAGAGTCCTCTGATAGTCTCAAGAGTCTGTAATCACTTGTTTCTTTTGGTATCTGTTTGTGGTAGTGCTGACTCTCTAGTGCTGAAACAAGTTGCCATATTTGCTTTTGTTCTCTGTGGCCACCAGGCGTCCAAAGTATACTGCTGTTCCATTCAGTGCCCTGAGCCATGCCTTTAGGAAGCACCCTGTAAAGACAGAAAGCAATTCTTCTTTTTCCCTCCTGAGGGAAAAGCCAGGGGTTGGGAGTTTACTCCTGATTCTGCTATTCTGTGCTAGGAGTGAGGGTACTGTCATGAGTGAATGCAGTAAACTTTCTTATCTGCTTTGATGTGGCTCTTCTTGGCTTTTAACTCACTTGTAGGGGCTGCCAATTCTGAATTGGTTTCTGGAGTTCTCACAAAGTGAATTTGGTTTGTACGTTGTTAAATCAATGTCTTCATGGGGGTATGAGGGCTTGGATCCTCCTATTCAGCCATCTTACTGATATCACTCCTAAAAGGAACCCAAATCTCTGTTTTGTGAGTTGGGAATAATTAAATTGTAGAGCTTTGATAATTAGCATTTATAGAGAAGGAAGCACATCTGTTCTCTCACCCACCTTTCCAGTCAAGGATTAAAGAGGTCATTCCAGACTTCTGACTTTGTAATCTGCTATCTGTCTCTCTTTAGTAATAGCGACTGACATTTAGCAAATGCTGATTATGTGTCAGTCATTTTTCATATTCCTATTGTATGTATTAACTCACTTGTCATAATAGTTTAAAAGGAAGATAGTATGATTTTTCCCATTTTACATGTAAGAAAACTGAGTTGTGGAGAGTCTATATAATTTCTCTAAGGTCATACAGCTGATGATTATCTCAGACTCAATTTTCCACCAAAAGGCATTAAATGAATATTTTGCAGCATTAAATGAATATTTTTTAATTAGAATGGTGGTTTTATTATGTAAGCCAACTTTAAGTGAAATCATTTGTTTCAACAGGCAATTATTCAATTATTATGGATATTATTTTGTGTTGATTGTAAGTAGTAATTACACTGCTGAAAATATCTATAATTTACATATCCAAATGTAGAATGACATCAAAAATGTATTTTTTTTGCAGGACAGAATTCATTCAAAGAGGCAGGATTTCAGTCACAGGGGCTGGATTTCTCAACTGTATTTTGGAAACTTTTGCTGGCACATTCTTAAGACAGGGAGCACAGAAGGTATGCTTGTTTCCACTTTGAAACAACATTAATTTTAAAAGACCATAGGGATTCCAATAGGGCATTGAAAATGATTTAGTAAGAAAAATTGTCATGAGCAGACATAATTAGAAAAAAATACACTTCATAAACAAATGTATCCCAAAATAATTTCTCTCAATAATCATTACATAAATCCAAATCAAAGTAAAACTAAAGTACCACTATTAAAAAAAATACTGAAGAAGAATGTGTGATAATATAGAGAATACATCAGTCTAATTAAGAGCAGTAATCATAATAATTATATTTATAGTATATGAAATATGACAAATAGCAGCACAATAGTTAATATTTATTAAATGCTCATTATGTGCTACTGACCACTAAAAGATTTTTATTTATTATCTCATTTAATTCGTACAAATCTTTTTTAAAATTAATTAATTTATTTAAATGCATTTCAAGTCATAGTACATATATAGAGCTCAATGTTTCCATTTCTCTGGTTGCAAACCAGACAGAGTCACACCATTTTTGTCTTCATACATGCACCTAGGGTAGTGATGACCATCTCATTCAACCATCATTACTACACCCCTTCCGTTTTCCCTCCCCCCCCCTCCTGCCCCATCCAGAATTTCATACAAATCTTTAAGATGGTTATTACTGCCCTGATTTAATGGACAAGGAAAATAGGCCTGGAACTCACAAGTATCCATACTTGTAGATTTCAGACTCTGATTTGAGGGAGCTTAGGCTTTTGTGAAGGTGATTTAGATATCCCTTAGGAGTTCTAAGGTCCTGTTGGCCCTGTATAAAGTGGAGTCCTTCTGTTTTTTAATCTGACATGGCAGTACACCTGACTTTTATGTATCCCATTTTCTTGCCTTTGTAGCACGGTTTTAAAAATTTCTTTAGGAGAAAGTCCATTTTTCATGTGTCTTCATATGCCTATTGCAGTGCTGATTATAGAACAAGTACTCAGAAGTGTTTTATTATTGTTGTTATTCATTGTGATGGTAATTATACCCACTTATTTCCAGAATTTGCTTAAAAGGTAATGCATGTTACCTCATTTTTTGTTTTGTGGAGTTAGTGGATGGTCTAAGAAATTGTTGTTGTAACTCCTAGAGATTTCTGGTTAATGGACTCTTGCTTTTCTTTTCTTTCCTTTTTTTTTTTTTTTTTTTTTTTTCAAGAAGAAACCTAGATCAGGAGGCAGTAGTCTGGGGGAGCTAAGTGTGGTGAATCAGTACTTGGTACTGTTCCATACATCATAGTCATAATGTTGAGGTTGGTGTGTTCTTGGCTTAGATGAGGTGATTCCCGACACATATTCAGACTTGTCTAGATGGCTTAAACCTGGGCTTAAAGGGAGTAATTTCTAGAAGGTCTGATTTCATCTTTTTTTTTTTTTAATATTTTTTTAGTTGTAGATGGACACAATATCTTTATTTTATTTATTTATTTTTACGTGGTGCTGAGGATCGAACCCAGCGCCTCACGCATGCGAGGCAAGCGCTCTACTGCTGAGCCACAATCCCAGCCCCTGATTTCATGTTTAATCACAGTTTTCTGCTATATCATAATGTATGCATTTGTAAAAATTCCCATGTTCTAAAAAATTGCACTCTATATAATGGGAGTGATGAAAAAATAGTTTTATTACCATCTTCCTGAGTGGACTTCTAATGCGTTCTTTAAATCTTGTGTTAAAAACAACAATATAATAATACTTAAATATATTTTTTTATAATGCAGGTCTATTAGAAGAATTTAATTTTTTTGTGGAGGGATAACATTTAGCTGAATTAGTGTTCAAAATTAGTGGTTGATGATAGTGTTCCCTATCATCAAATTGGTTGCAACTGTTCATTTGTAAAAATCATTCTTATCCTGAAAGCCATGTAAAAACAAGTGGTGGGCTGGATTTGTCCTTTGGGTTGTGATTTCTCAACTCCTGCTTTAAATAAATGAACATTGTTCAATTAATACAAGTGGGTCTATATTTGATCTGCCAATCAGTCTGAACCTATTAATGACTTTTAGTCATACAGTGGTTGTGTACATTTTGATTCTGTGATATGCAAAAAGTGAACATTTTGATTCCCATTTTACTAATGATATATATGCACATGCACACATGTGTGTGTGTCATATTGAGTTTATCCATTCATCCATCAATGGACATGTGGATTGCTTTTGCCAGCTGGCTATTGTGAAAAGTACTGCTGTGAACATGGGTGCACAAGTATCTTTGAGAAACTCCTTTCAGTGCCTTTGGATATATACCCATAGTGAGATTGCAAGATGTTTTTTAACTTTTTGAGGAACCTCCATACGGTTTTCCTTATGATTTTATTAATCTTAATACTGATTCCCTTGCAACCTGAAGTACCTTGGACAATGTTCAATATATTTATGTGAAAATAAATAGAATGCACAGTGATGTCAATTGCTAGTTTCTGCTGAATTAATATTCAGTTAATACTGGAAAACAAATCAAGGGAATTAACTTTTAAAAGTGATAAACCCAAGTGACTCATCTTTAATTGCACTTTTTAATTATGCTTAGAAGTAAGAATATATATGTTTTTCTTGCCACCTTTTTCCTTTTCTGACTTGACTTTTTCTTTTTGAAGAGGCCAAGTTTAATTAGCTTTATAGTTTTAGGAGCCACATGCCTTTTATCCAAGTGGTGATGTTTTCTAGTATCATCCGGACTTCCTGATAAACCTTCACAGCTGAGCCTGCATAAATGGCTTCTGCAGAAGTCCCTGTGAGAGTGTTTTATTTTCACCTTTAGGCTTTATCCCTGAGGCTTTTCAGTAGTGGTAAAGGTGGGATCTGATATCTATTATCTATTTTTTTTTCCCCAATAAAAGCAAAACTAGGTACTCACAAACTTTATGTCGCTGTGTTTTTAAATTAGAATTTGGCTTTCTATGTGGATCCCCAAGCTGAGGTCACTTGTGTTTATGTGCCTCTGGGTGTTTGTGCAGTTACGTTTTTCCTTCCTCTTCACTACTGAGATAGCTTGTAATTTGAAGGCCTTTCTGATACATGCTGACCTTTTTTTTTTTGGTACAAAATATGTTTTTTTTGGGGCTGGGGTTATGGCGCAGTGGTGGCGTGTTCGACTAGCACGCAGAGGCACTGGGTTCGATTCTCAGCACCACATAAAAATAAAATAAAGATATTCTGTCCACCTACAACTAAAAAATAAATATTTTAAAAAAAACAAAATATGTTCTTTTTATTAAGAATTAAAAAAACCATAATATTTTTTAAGTTGTCAATGGACCTTTATGTAATTTATTTATATGTGGTGCTGAGAATCGAACTTGGTGCCTCACACATGCTAGGCAAGCACTCTACCACTGAGCCACAACCCCAGCCCTATCATTCATTTTTATGGCTATTGTTTCCCCCTTTAAACTTGTGTGAATGTGTATGATTAACACAACTAGATTTTAAATCTGGAAGGCACCTTTTGGGTGTCAGTTGTGTGCCAGGAATTGGGTGGAATCCTGGAGACACATGTAGGAGTAAGATAGAGACTGCCTTATGCAGTTTTGATTCTGGGCCATCTAGCTCAGGGTGGAAAGAGCGACAGGTAATGAGTCAACATCTACTGATGCTGAGAAGGTACTGAGCCCTGCTTGGTGTTCAATGCTCAGAACTGTGATCGTACTGAGGACAATATTAAAATGACAGCCAGTTTTTATGAAGGCTTATTAGATGCCATCACTGTGTTTAGCATACTTACCCTTTTATGAACAACTCAATGAGATAAAAATGTTATTCTCATTTTTATGTATAGGAAAACTGAGGCCCCAATTGGCAAAGCCGTTTTCCCAAGTTTATAGAATTAGAAAGTGGTGAACTTGGACTTTGGACTCCAGAGTGTGCTTTTGGTCACTATACCATGCTGTTACCTCCATGCTCTCTGCACTTAAACTGTGTGGGGCAAGGTGTGTGTGATTGATGTGGCCAGAGTGAGGTGACATGGTGTGTACGGGAAGGATGAAAGAATGCAAGAACAAGGAACCCAGCAACAACGAAGAACTCAGAACAGGCCAGAGCAGTGGGGCCCATGCTACTCAAAAGGGTCTTTGAGTAGTCAGTGAATGTTTTTCCCTTCTGTTCAGAAACCTCAGCCTTACTATCCATACTGCAGCTGCCCTAAGTTCCAGAGTGCCATGGAGATTGTGGGGGTACTTTATGGCATTTCTATCATTTTTCTGTAACAGCACATCTTTTTTTTTTCATTTTTGCTTTCCCACGTACCACAGGTTTGTTGTGCTGTTTGCTTTGAAAATATCTTTACATTAAAAAAGGATATTAAAATTTTGTTTTTTATTGTGGTAAATACATACATATATATAATTTACCATTTTAGTCATTTCTAAGTGTATAGTTAAGTGGCAGTAAGTGTTATATATACACCGTGTTTTGTTTGTGTAGTTACCTACTGATGGATTTGGCTATTGTATATAATACTGTATGTTAGTTAGGTTTTCATTGCTATGACCAAAATACCAGATAAGAACAACTTAGAGGAGGGAAAGTTTATTTTGATTCATGGTTTCAGAGATTTAGACCATGTTGGGCCAAGTCTACTCCTCTGGTCTCAAAGTGACGTCAAATATCATGCCTGAAGGGTGTGGCAGAGGAAAACTCAGCTTATGATGGCTGGGAAGCAGAGAAAAGGGAAGGAGTCACAGGGAAGATGCATCCTTCTAGGGCATGCCTATAGTGACTACCTCCTTTTGCCATGTCCCACCTGCATACAGTTACTACCCAGTTAGCCCACTCAAACCAGGATGGGCTGATTCGGTTACAGCTCTTATAATCTAATTGCTCATTTCTGAATATGCCTGTTTTCTTCTAGTAGTTTTATAGTTTCAGGCTTATGTTTAAATCTTTAATAAATTTTGATTTGGTTTTTTAAATATAGAGTGAGATAAAGGTACAATTTCATTCTTAAGTATGTTGTCCCAACACCCTAATGCTGTATATTGTAGAGAATGTTCTTTTCCCGATGTGTGTTCTTAGTACTATTGTTAAAATATCAATTGATTCTAAGTGCATGGGTTTATTTCTGATCTCTCTGTTTTGTTCCATTTGTTGATGTGTTTGTTTTTATGCCAGTACCATGCTGTTTTGATATACACATATATATCAACTATATGCTTCAAATATTGTGAATCAAGTATTTGAAATATATATTTCAAGTGTTATGGTGCCTCCGGCTTTGTTCTTTTTGCTCAGATTGCTTTGAGTATTCAAGGTCTTTTGTTGTTTCACATAAAATTTAGGATTTCTTGTTTTCTATTTTTGTGAAGAAAGGCATTTGAATTTTGATAGGGATGACACTGAATCTGTGGATAGCTTTTGGAAGTACAGATGTTTCAATAATATCATTTCTTCCAATCTATGAACATGGTATATATTCCCATTTATTTGCACCTTTAATTTTTTTCATCAGTTTTTTATACTTTTAAATGTAGGGCTCTTTGGCTTTCTTGGTTCAATTTATTTCTAAGTAGATTTTTCTTTTTTGTAGCTATCATATGTGTCTTTTATAGATTTATTTTTTGGCCAGTTGGTTGTTAGTATATAGTAATACTACTGACTTTTGTATATTTATATTATATCCTGAAACTTTATTGAATTTGTTTATTAGTACCAATATTTTTTGGTGGATTCTTGAAGCATTTTTATGTATAAGATCATGTAATCAGCAAACAGACAGTTTCACTCCATCTTTCTATTTGAAGGCCTTTGATTTCTTTTTATTGCCTAATTGCCCTGGCTAAGACTTGCAGAATTATGCTGAATAAAAGTGGCGAGGGTGGATCACCTTTTTGATATAACTGTTGGTGTACATGTCAGCAATGACTTGTGCCATTACTGTGTGTCTTTAAGTCTGTACAAAGTAGTGAGTATGTACACAAACGCTCTTAACCATGAGCAGAAGTGAGCGAGCCATGCAATGGGTTCCTCAGTTTGAGAGGCACCCACCCGTCCCTCAGCTCTACCATAGGATCTCTTTCTCAGCTTTGATTTCATGTTATGGTGGGCAGTTCTGACCCATGATAACCAACAGAAGGAGAGTTGGTACTGCCGAAAACCTACCAAGGACAAATATCATGTTGGATGCCAAGTGCATATTTTGACATGCTTTAAGGTAAACAGTACGTTCAAACAATAGATAAAGGGAACAAAGATCTGAAGAAAAATAGGAATTGGTAGAAGTCTGGGATAATAAAAGCGTTCACATTTATTTTTGCAGCTGAGGAGAATGGGCAGAGCTTTTCCGTGTGAAGTGTGTGAAGCAGAGCTGGAAGGAACCCAGGCCAGAGCCAAGTCCCAACCTCAGGCCTCAGGCATCCAAAAATAAGAGAGTTCACCTGTGCTCTCTGGGCAGCCATGGCTTCCCAACCTTTTTTATTCATTATCACCCTCTTAAAAAGCCTTTATATATATATTTCCCTCTAATTACTCCTCTCATTATGAAACTTCAGTACCATAGACATACTGATTATATGTTTATTTACTGTATTATATCTTTGATTTATGCACAAAAGAATCTTTTTTCTCATAAGAATGAATTTTTGCTTCTTTGTGATATTGCCCCTATTCAGACAGCATGCTTTATACCAAAAGAGCAGAACTATCTTTGGGGGTTTTGCTACCACCCCTCCAAGTTAAAGCAAAATAATCACCAGATCTTCCATTCAAAAACAAAACAAAATTATAAATAAAAATCAAAAGAACATTTTGGTAAATTCCCACATGGTCACTTATAAATTTCACATTTTGTTTCAGAGGAGGCTTGGGAGATAATATGGGTGATAACAATCTTGTCATGCAAGCATTCTTTTTTTAGCCTGGTTTGTCTCCATGCCTAGGGACTACTACAAATGCAGCAGAAATGCAGAGCTCTCATTACACAATCATACAGACGTGCCTTTTTTTAAGTTTGTGAAATACGTTTCAATGTGTGATAAAATAATTTGTTATTTTAGCTACTTTTCTAGCAAGGCCCCATTATTAGTTCTATCATTATTCTTATTGTGTAGAACAGAGAGTTGAGAGAGAGTAAATTCAACAGCATATGAAATATTTGTCACTGAAACAATTTGAGCAAGTCAAAAAAAGTGAATATTACTTTGTAGAAGGGCTAACCTAGACATGCTGCACCTAGACTCCAAGCATGTCTGCTACTTCCTTAGGGTGTGTGTTTGTTATCTGAGACTTAGAAAAATCCATTTTAACAGTAGAACATAATTCTCTGGAATTGAAGAAAAAAATGTGGAATACTGTATATGTAGTCCAAATGGGAATTTAAATAACCTGGTTACTACTTGGTTGCACAATTTTTGCAAACTGACTGTATTAGTTATTTATTGTGATGCAACACGTTAACCCCGATCTTGAAGCTTAGAACAACATCCATTTATTATCTCTCTGCTTCTGTGGATCAGGGATCTGGGCACAGCATAGTTGTGTCTACTTCAGGGTCTCACAATCAAGGTCATGGCTGAGGCTGCAAACTCATCCAAAGGCTTGATGGGGATAATCCAATTTCAGACTTACCTGGCTGCTGGTAGGATTCAGCTGGCCTCCTGTAGAGCATCACAGATCGTGGAAGGGAGTGAGAGAGAGGGCGAAAGAGTGGTGGCAAGGTAATGTAATTACAGAAGAGACAGCTCTTTAATTTTTCTGTATTCTGTTCATTAGAAAAAAGTCACAAATGCAGCCTACCCTAAAGGGAAGATTACATGAGGACCTAAATACCAGGAGGCAGGGGCCACTGGGAGCCACGTTGGAAGCTGCCTGCCACACTGACCTGAGCCAAGGTGTACTCACAACTGTTAAATTCTGAGAAGTGGGATAATAAGAGGTTGGTGATGGTCAAACCTCACTACTAGTTTACGAAAAATTTCTGCAATACATCCAGGCATGTATTAATAATTCATTTACAAGTAGGCATAAATGAATTGACTTTGTTCTATAAATTGAGTTGTCTCCATCCTTTTGGGTTCTCTGACCATGAATTGCACTAATAGTTCACTGAAGGTTGAACACACAGCATTCCAAAGGCAGGATGCAGCTGGTTTACAGAAGGGCTGCTATAGTATCAGCCAGTCAGCATCTTCTGAACCAGTAGCTGGCCAGGGGACTATTTAGGCTTGAACTTAGGGTGCTTCCCCTCCAGTTGGAGGGTAAAGAGCTTACTTGGTAGAGACTTACATTCTGATCATGAAAGGATGGGCACATTTCTAGAATTTTGAGATTATCCCCATGTCTTAAGTCTCATTTGTTGCATTAAAGAGAATCCATTTTTAGTATCCATTATGCTACTAATTTCACCAGTGAAAATTCACTATTTTAGGATTCCTCCCGTTAATTATCAAAGGCTTTAATGTCTTTCAAAGATAAAAAAAAAATTGAAGTATCTGGTGAATGAGATCATTGATGAGAACGTCAAGGCAACTCTTGGAGTGTGAAACCCATCTTATGACAGTTGATTGCACCTGGTGTATTGTATTGCTTGAAATAACACACTCACCCCATAGGGTTATGTGGTATGTGCTGAAATATTTTAAAACAAGTTATAGATATTCTAATAACCACATACCCAATATCAACTCCTGAACTAAAAGCGTAGTGTATTGTGCCTTGCAAAAGATGAATCACTGTGAAACAATGTTTTGGCTTTGTGTTTAATATAGAGATTGTTTGTTTGTTTTGTGGTACTGGGGTTTGAACCCAGGGCCTCATACTTGCTAGTCAAGTGCTCTGCCACTGAGCTATGCCTAGCGCTTGACACAGAGATAGAATGTGGAGCTTTAGAGAAGGGCTTCTTGGTCCCTGGTCTGGTTTTCTCACTATCCTCATGTCACACTTCATCTCTCATACCCCCGGCTTTCTCTCTATAAACCATAGTTTTATTTCATAGGGTTTTAAAAAGATTAAGTAATGTTACATTTTTGGTGTCATCCCTTGAAAACTGACTTTTCATAGCTGTGTAGTATTCCATTGGCATAATGACTATTTTTGGTTTCTGTGTCCACTATTATAAATAATATTGGGTTAAATCCTTAAATACAATACTTGTGTACATTTCTCATTGCTTCTTGGGTTAAGGCTTTTGATGCATATTACCAAATTTCCTTCCAAAAGAAGGCTACCAGTTTGTAGTCTACCCCTGGTTGACATGGCAGGCCATCATTTTCTTGCCGTATGATGTGAATGAATGACAACCTCCTAGAACTTACATGTGTCGATAGGAAAGTAGGGGTAATTATTTTCACTTCGTAGAGTTTTAAAGAAGCAGCAAAATTGTTGGCTCTTGTCTTTTGATCGTCTACTGTGGAGATGATTGAAAGTTGTTTGACCTCAGTTCTCCTCCTATCTTTTTATGTTGTGTTTCCTCGGCCTGGCTGCTCGGAGACACTCACTCAGTTCCTTAACTGTGCATTGAATGTACCACATGCAGGAGTCGTCACAACCCTAAGGAAGAGTGGACATTTTAAAACTCAGTAATTCCAAGGTCTAGGAAAAGAGAAAGGAACACTGTCATTCGACAGAATAAATGGAAGTCACAAGGGTGACCTGAGGACGGCAGTGTGGCTGTGTGCCGCCCACTTGTTGGGTACTTGCATTTCCTGCTTGTTCATGTGCATTCTTTAAGATTCTTTACATTACTTGAGCCACTCGAGAGAGAACTGATGAAATATGTTCTCTCTCTAGTTTCCAGAGGGTTTATTTCCCAGTACTAAATTTACCTCTGCTGATAATACTTTTTAATCCCACTCTTGAGTGCCCAGATAGATTGATTTAGTTGATATTTATTCATTTGATGGCACGAGAATATTACCAAGAATTCTAATTTCTAACAACTTATTTCTGGATCAGTTAAATCATAGTAGCTGCTATTTTCTTACATATCCCCCTCCCCATCCGCTCTACTTACACTGTTACCTCTAGAGTTTTAGTCCCTTGAAACATAGCCTTTGCAGGGAAAGCATCTTGCAGAAAATGAGTATTCTGTGAACGGTAACAATTTTTTTGTTCCTTCCACTGAGTTTAAATCAAATCCTTTACCTTGACTGTGAGGCCCTGGAATCCAAAATCCCTGGATAGCTCATTTGAATTCATCCGGGTTGTAATAGCTTTGCTCAGTGGTAAAGCTTTCGGGAATCCCTTAAATCAGCCGGCTGAAATTCTGGGACGTGCCTTCTATGAAACTCGTCAAAGTCTGGGAGGTGAAGCTCTTGCCTGAAAGGACAGAAAGTGGTGTCCTGAGCTCCAGGTCCATTGGTGTCATATTTGTGTGGGGGTGGGAGGAAGCGTGTCTCACCCTGGTGTCATGGGGAGAGTGCCAACCCAGCCAGGAGTCAGGAACCTGGGCTCCAGCCCTGTCTGGGCCACTCTCTAATGACCAGCTTGCTCATTCTAGTTGCTCTGAGCTTCGCTGTCATTTCCCATAAAATCAGATTGGATTAGATAAGTCATTTTTGGCTCTAGAGTTTTAGAGATTTCTTTTAGCCTTTCCTCCTTTCCCCTACTCTCTATATACCAAGAGTTTTTTTGTGTGTGTTTTAGTCTTTAAGCTGTATAAAAATTCAGTAGTTTAAGTAGAGAGATCCCAAGCACCAGAGGTCATTCATCTAACAGAGAGATGGTGAAGGGTTGATGAAGCAATAAAATATTCAAAAATAAGAATCATATTTTTGTAAAATACTGGTTAGTAAAAGGAGTGGTAAGCTTTTGGTAGAGATGTTACAATTTTCTGTTGTAATCCTCATGTGTCACTGCATATTGCAAAGACTTGTAGGTTTTTGAGATATTGGTGCCCAATAATACATATTGGCTTATTTTTAATCCATGTTGTCTACAAACACACTGTTCTAGAAACTTTGAGGAAGTCCAGATGGAATAACAATAGTAGCTATAACTTATTGAGTGTTCACCGTGTGACAGGCACTGTATGGTTTTATCAATATTAGTCCTTCAGATAGCCTTCTGAAGGAGAGACTGCCCTTATTCCCACTTTTTTGTTTGCAGAATAGGAAATGGAGGCATGTAAAGGTTAAATTATTTGCACAAAGTCTTTAGCCAGTAAGTGGCAGAGCTGAAATTTGACTCTATGTGGTCTGATCTCTGAGCCCACTCTCTCACATACCCCAATGTGGAAGACAAAATCCTTCCCTCAGAGAGCTTAGGTGAGGAGACAAGGCCAGTGCATGGCCCATCTCCACCAGCAGTAGGTGTACTCTGACCTTGAAGGAGACACTTGGACTGTTGGGTGTCCTGTCTTCAGGACACTTACTGTGACACTTGCTGTCCTGTGCCCCTTTGCTCGCACACCCGAGCAGGTATCTGGAGGTTTGGGCACTCTGTTCTCTCGGCTGCTCAGGATGCATTTCTAGCCTGTATATTAGTTTTCTGAGCCTGTTCTCTCATTGTTGTGCTAAATTCAAAGACAGAGACAAAGACAATGAAAAAAATAGGAATTTGTAGCCACCATAAATCTTTACCTACCTTGTATAAACCTAAGGCAGCACCACACTGAAAGCTGAAACATTTCTGGCCAGGCTGCATGGAAATACTAGAGAAGAAAAAAAAGACAGGGCTGTGTCTGAGCATTGTGTGGCCTAAGTGCATTTGAGATACAAATCTGTCGTGGATCAAAAATATTACTTGTAGGATTGGGCTTGCATTCAGCCAGGCTCTTTGTGCTAAATTAAGGCTCTTAGTTTGATCAAAAAGACCAGGAAAGTGTCATTCAGTCATCTCGGCTCAGGGGTAAATACAGAATTCTGGGTAGAGCTATTTGAATTGGAAAGGTAATTTCATTTCTTAATAGCATGTCCAGTGGTTAAGCTGCAGTTGTGTCCTTGAGCCATGCAGCATGCCAATTAAAACTCCTTGGGTTCTCTGAGGCACCCAGCTATTCTTCTTGGTCATCTTTCCTCTCTTTCTTTATGGTGATTTCTTTTTTAAAAAAATCTGTTCTTTTTAGCTATATATGACAGTAGAATGTATTTTGACATATTGTACATACATGGAGTATAACTTATTTTAACTAGGGTCCCCTTCTTGTAGTTGTACCTGATGTGGGGTTACACTGGTCATGTATTCATATATGAGCATAGGAAAGTTATGTTCAGTTCATTCTGCTGTCTTTCTTATTCTCATCCTCCTCCCTTCCCTTCATTCCTCTTTGTCTAATCCAGTGAACTTCTGTTCTCCCCCCAACCCCACATATCAGTGAGAACATTTGGCCTTGAGTTTTTTGTGATTGGCTTATTTCACTTGGTATGATATTCTCCAGTCCCACCCATTTACTGGCAAATGCCATAATTTCATGCCTTTTAATGGTGGAGTAATATTACATTGTGTATATATGCACCACGTTTTCTTTATCCCTTATCTGTTGAAGGGCATGTAGGTTGGTTCCATAGCTTTGCTATTGTGAATTGAGCTGCCATAAACATAGATGTGGCTGTGTCACTGTAGTATGCTGATTTTAACTCCTTTGGGTATATGCTAAGGAGTGGGATAACTAGGTCAAGTGGTGGTTCCATTCCAAGTTTTCTGAGGGATCTCCATACTGCTTTCCAGAGGAGCTGCACCAGCAATGTATGAGTGTACCTTTCCCCCCACATCCTTACCAACATTTATTGTTACTTGTGTTCTTGGTAATGTCTAGGTTGATTTCTTATGCTGACTCCCCACTCTTGTAGGATTTCATCTTTTGCTGCTGGAGCTCTTTGGTTGTGAGACTTGGGTCATGGGTGGAGGCCAGGAAGGTGGTAGGGAGGAGGCTGCTGTGGATGCCTGTTAGAAAAGAATTGTGTCTAGTAGACCCAGGTTTGTTGGAGTGATTGACAAACACTTCTTTGACACTTCTAATTCTTTCGGAATCCCATAAGGGGTCTGGGGTTTGATCCCCTATTCCCTGGATAGCTGTCTTCCTTTACTACTTCTCACTAATCTGTTTTTCTGTTTTTCTCTGAATTTCCTTAGTGAAAAAAAATAATGTTTTTTGCAGAGTTAATTAACTCCTTTCATATTGATTCTCAGTATAAGTAGAGTTTAAAGGCTATAATTAGATACTTTCTTGATCAGTCGCCTTTCGTGAGGTATAGCTTTTGTTATTTTTAAAGATATTAACATTTGTTAAAACCTGATGGTTTTTCTACTCTCTAATTTTGATATATTCAAAATGGTTCAAATTTGAAGAAATTATTACACTCCTCCCCTAAAGACTCTCAATCTTTCAACACTTGTTTAAAATGTTTTTGTTCAGATACTACCTGCACATGCATTTTAAAATTGCATTTCCACTAGAGTCTCTTGTGTTCTTTTGCCTCAGCTGCCTTAGACACCTGTTGAATGCCCTGCCCTGCCCAGCTGTGAGACCTTGGGCAAGCCAGTTAACATTCTGTGTTGCATTTTATTCATCTATAAAATAAGGATAGTAATGGAAGCTACCTCATAGAATATGCTGAGGAGTAAATGAGCCACATACATAAAATGCCCAGTGTGGCACTTGGCACATTGCAAATGATCAGCTGTTGTTGTGTTACTATTATTTAAAAACCAAAATGCAAGGAAGTTAAAAACACAAATGTGCCTTTCCCACTATGATGTCATAGACAGATGTTCAGTGGCTATGATGAGCCTGTGTTTGGAGTCATCCTGACCTGGGTTTATCTTGTAGTACCTTCCCTCATAGGTCTGTACAAATCCAGCCTCTGAGTGAAATGTGAAAAATACCATCTACCTTAGGAGTGTGAATTAAAGACTGTGTGTAAAGAAATGCTTAAAATGCCTCGGCACACAAGAAATACTCCATAAATGATTACTGCCATCTTCGCATGAAAATCCAAACTGGCTAAGTAATATTCCATTGTGTGTATATATACCACATTTTCTTTATCCGTTCATCTATTGAAGGACACCTATAATGGTTCCATAGCTTAGCTACTGTGAATTGAGCTGCTATAAACAAAGAATGACTTTATGACATTTGTCAGCAAATGCATGGATCTGGAGACTATCATGCTAAGTGAAGTAAGCCAGTCCCCAAAAAACCAAAGGTCAAATGTTTTCTCTGATATGTGGAAGCTAGCCCACAAGGAAAGGAGAGCAAAGAATAGAAGTGCCGTAGATTAGACAATGGGGAATGGAGGGAAGGGAGGGGGGATGGGAAAGGAAGGACAGTAGAATAAATCTGACAAAACTTACTCATGTGTATATATGAAAACAACACAGTGTGTCTTACCATCATGTATATCCATAAAAATAGGATTCTAACTAGAATAAGATATATTTCATGCTTGTATAATTATCTCAAAATGGATTCTGCTGTCATGTATAACTAAAAAGAACCAATAAATTAAAAAAACTCCAAATTGTCATATTAATTTTGATCTTTTATATGCAGATTTTAAATAGCACTACAATTTTTATACAATTTCATGTCTTAATTTTTTAAAAAATAACATTTTATCACAATTGTTTTTCATGGTAACTACATAAACTTCAAAGTCATCATTTTAATGAGTGCATAATATTTCATTAAGTAGTTATATAATAATTTATTTCACTATCTTTTGTATTGAGTGTTGACATTATTTCTAACCTACACCACTATAAATGACACAATGTGAAATGCCTTTAGATGTAGACACTTTTTGTGTTTTGCATCAGTACCTTAGAAAAGATTTCCCAAAGTACCGTTATCCAAATGTGACTGTTTTCATGATTCATTTTATATATTCTTGGTTTCCCTCACTGCATGACTTCTGTGTGGAGCTCACTACTTTATGCTTAATACCTAGTGCATTGTTAGTGTTCAATAGATATTTATTGACTTAATGAAAAAATGAACATATTATTTTTCCCCTAAGTGATTAGTCCTTTATTTATTTTTTCAAAATGGCCATACTAACAAAAGTGCTGTAACAGATTTAATGAAATTCCCATTAAAATTCCAATGTTGTTCTTCATAAAAAGAGAAAAAGCAGTCATGAAATTCACTTGAAAAAATAAGAGGCTAAGAATAGCCAAAGCAATCCTTAGCAAGAAAAGTGAGGCAGGAGGCATCACAATACCAGACCTTAAATTATGCTACAGAGCTGTAGTAACAAAAACAGCATGGTACTGACATCAACGCAGGCATGAAGACCAATGGAATAGAAGATACAGAGACAAACCCACATAAATACAGTTATCTCATACTGGACAAAGACGCCAAAAACATACATTGAAAAAAAAAATATCCTCTCAACAAATGGTGCTGGGAAAACTGGAAATCCATATGTAGTAGAATGAAATTTAACCCTTATCTCTCACCATGCGTAAAACTCAACTCAAAGTGGATCAAAGACCTACACATGGGTCAATAAATATATGAAAAAATGTTCATGACCTCTAGCAATTAGAGAAATGCAAATTAAAACTACACTGAAATTCCATCTCACTGCAGTCAGAATGGCAGCTGTCAAGAATACAAGTAACAATAAATGTTGGTGAGGATATGGGGAAAAAGGTATACTCATACATTGCTGGTGGGGACTTCAGATTGGTGTAAAAGCAATATGGATATTCCTCAGAAAACTAGTAATGGGGGCTGGGATTGTAGCTCAGCGGTAGAGCACTTGCCTCGCATGCGTGAGGCCCTGGGTTTGATCCTCAGCACCACATACAAAGCAATAAAATAAAGACAATGTGTCCATCTACAACTAAAACAAAAAAATAAAAAAAAAACAAAAAAACAAAAAAAAAACTAGTAATGGAGCCACCATATGACCCAGTTATCCCACTCCTCGGTATATATCTAAAAGTTTTAAAATTAGCATACTACAGTGACACAGCCACATCAATGTTTAGGGCAGTACAATTCACAATACCTAAGCTATATAGCCCTTTACTTTAAATTGTTTAGTTGATATTATTTTCTACACGTGTTAAGACTTCCTTATGTTTCCATTCTATTTTAAGAAATCTTAAAAGCAAATGAACTTCCTGTCAGACTTGGGACTACTAGGGAAAGTAGGGATGCTTTTGAGCATAGGTAATAGTTATTGTACACTATGTCTCAGGCATCATCCTGGATACTTTGTATGCTTTACCTTGTTCAGGTTGCTTGGGAATTATGTGTGGTGAGTACTCTCATCACCATTTTATAGATGAGAAGGCACAGAAAGGTGAGTTGACTTACCCAGGATCACATGGGTGGTGAGTGGTAGTACTCAGATCCAAACTCAACAGTTGAACCCTTAATCTGGGCACCGGCTGATTCGGTGGCATTGCTTTAAGATGCTGAAAATTCTCCCTTATTTTACTTTTCCTGCAGCCCACCCCTTTACTTCAGCCAGTATAGCAAATTATTTTTTCAGGGAACCTGGACTGGTTGACCAAATTCCAATCACGATATTGATCAGAGTTGTCCCTCCACCTTGAGGATTTTGCATCAGTTTCCAAACAGGAGCTCTAATTGCTTACAGGGCTTGGTTTTAAAAACCAAGTTCACCAAGTGAAGGATGTGGAATGTATCTTTTTACAAGCCTTAGATTTTTTTATTGAAGGGAAAACTTCATTATGGTAACCCGAAAGACAGCTGGTGGCTTTGGAACTTCCCCCGTGTGGGAGTTATTAATCCACAGAGGACAGTATCTGAGACTGAACATTACAGGCGATGTGATTCCAGGGATCAACCAATAATGTTTCCTATTTAGTTGGTAATTGACCTGGTAGAGCAGCTTTTTAAAAGTCTGAACCATGTCATCATTACGCCCATTTCTTCAATCTCTCTTTTCTATTTACTAGTTAATTGTGGGGTTTGGGAGTTGTAAAACTGTATCTCTAAGCACTACAGGGCTTTTTGTTTTTCTTTGCGGAAAGTTGACTTAAAAACTGCCTGGGGTTTATCCATTACCTGCATATAGAGATTTGATTTTTTTTTTTTTAAGTCACTTAGTAGCTTTCCCATGTGTAGTTCTATTCTGATTATGTTAGTTAATTTTTAATGTTAAATACTTCAAATTTTTAAAAAAGCATCACTTCTTGAACTTGCCATGGATTTACTGTCGTCCCCGCCCCCCCACAGGTGACATGCAGGGTGCAGAATAAAGGCACGCCATTGGTTTGAGGTGCTGTTGTTAGTGGCAGCACTCTGGCTCCAAGTTGTAAGCCGATACTTGGTTCTCCAGCAAATGATGATCATGTTCAGCATCAGTGGGAAGTAAAGGGACTTCCTGGTTGGTGTTAGACATCAACCAAGAAGTTCTAATTGGCAGGTACAGTGTTGGCACAGAAAAGCTTCTGTGGACATGCTTGTTCCTTGGTTTCTCCAGAGTGCGGGAGTGAGCTTCACCTGGTAGAGACAGGAAACAAAGTGTAGTTGGAGATGTGGTGGGGGCCCTTCTTCTTAGGGTAATTTCAAGAACTACTTGTGGTTTGTTCTCACCCTGCCTCTTATAAATTTATAAAATTCAAACCACTTAGATTTAGATAGAAATAATTTCAAGATGTCAAGGAGGACTGTGCCTGAAGTGACATGCCCTTTTTTCGTAATGTGAGAAGAGAATCCTGTAAACACACCTTTTAAAGGAGGTCATGTACTGAGGGCCCAGAGTGACAGAAATCTGGGTGTGAACCTGTGTTCTCTACTTGCTAGTTAGACCACTGGTCAAGTTTCTTTACCTTTCTGAGTTTCATTTTCCTCATGTGACCAGCTCATCCTTTGGGCATGAGGTGAGATGAGACCAGGAGTGTAATGTGTTCAGCACAGCCTAGTGTCACCTTAGCCTGCCAAATGATCAGTTCTTTCCCTGACCTGGATGCTAGTTCTCTCTTTCTGTTGCGGAAGACCACTGTGACCTCGGGAAAGCTGGTTTACCTCACTGGCATTTCAGTATTGTAAAAGCATCCGCGACTCTCATAGGTGAAGGGAAGAGCAGGTGAAATACTTTGTGAAATGCAAACAAGCACAAGGGGAGCCTCTGCTGATATTTCCTATATGCCACTGACCACCCACTGAATGGGGGTGCCTTCCAGTGAGAGTCCCATTGTGAGGGGCTCCTAGTGAGATCTAGTCCATGAAGAAATCAGTAGCTGCTTTTCAAGCCACAAGGACAATGGAAGGTAATGGTTAATACAAGTCTGTTATGTGCAGTGGCTTTATATATTGTCTCATTTAATCCTTAAAAGTAATCCTGTAAGGAAGTATGTTTCTTCTCTTCTTCCCACTCATTTTACAGGCAAAGAAATAAATTCAAGTGTGGTAAATACCCATTGCAGAAAAGAGCTGGAGAAACCCAGTTTAAATCTTAGGCCTGACACCTGGTAACCGCTCTGTGACCTTCAGCAAGTTGTTTTCCTTTCTTAGGCTGTTTCCCTACCTGGAAACGGTGAGAGTAAAAGTTCAGAGGATTAAATGAGATCATAAATTCCTGGCAGGTAGAGAACCCATAATAAATTATCATTAACCTCAATATTGTTCAGATTTGGTGAGAGATTTGACTGAAATATGGCTTCAAAAATTATGTTTTGTTCAAAGGGAACATCCGATTGGAAGATACAGGATCCTGGCTCTGCATATAAAGATCACTGACTTATAGAAATGCATGAATCTGGGGGAAGGAGAAGGGTAGAAATAAAACATAAAAGGAGAATTATCTGGGCATCTGTTGGATTTATTTATTATTTGGGCATCAATGGAATTTATATATTCTGTTAGACAATTCACTGGTAAAATATATAAGCATGCTGCTCACCATTTCATCTTTCAGAATAGGGAAGAAACAAGGAGAAATTATGTGTGAGTTTAAGTCTGATGAATAGTGAAGAAATGGCTGATAAAAGGAATTTGATAGGAACCTTGTTATTTTTTTTTAGTGTGTCACAACCAAGAGTTGATATTGGGGCCCACTGATGCCAGACCCCCAAGTGGTTCTGTTTGCACATGAGGGAGAATTGTCTTATAACTAGGACTGACACCAGTTGAGTGAGGAGAGTAAACTTCCCATGAATGGGGGTTTCTGAGCAGATAACAGGTGATCCATGGCCAGAAATGTCATGGATGGTGTGCGGCCCAGGTTGAGAGGCTGGCCTTGATTACAGGTGAGAAAAAGCCATATTTTATATGAAGTCTGAGTCAGGAAAGGTAAAAATGTGCACAGGTTACATGTTTTAAAATTCAAAATGAAAGTGCACTGAGTCACATTGGAGGGTGGGGGAAGTAACTTTATGAAATAGAGAACACCACATGACTTCAGTGTCCACATCTGGACAGGGTTTATTTGGAAGTTGGCAATGTGGAAATGACTTTGTAACTTTCATTCTAGTGTTTGATCACAGGACACCTTTCTAAATCAGACAGGTACTTTCATTACTTTGCTCAGAGTTTCCTGTCTAGACTAGAGAATACAAGATCCTTTATAATTTTTAGATTTTTTAAAAAAAATTTGGGGATATATTCTTTACAAGTTGTGAGAAATATTCTTCTTAAGGAGAGAGAAAAGATTTATAATGTGAAGTAGAGATATCTGAGTGATTGTATGAGTTTAATGTTCTGCAGTTAACACCTAAAGATTGGGGGTTGCTAATGAAAATAAAAATGAATCTTCCTCAAGAGCCCATTTTCCACTATGGGAAAATGTATCAAAGCTGTACATTCTATCAGGCTATTCCTACTTGAGAAGTATTGTATTTAAAATAATTTGTGGATGTGATTAGATATTGATTCATATATTAAGATTCATGGTGTTTTGTTTGGGAGCAGTACTGAAATATCTGATTTGTTTATCAGGATTTTTGAGTGTAGGCACTAGAGAAGGAAGAAAACTCTTGCTGTGAACCTGGTTTTATAAACAGTGTTTACACGTTCATACTCTCATTTCAACTTTCTGGTCCTCTCATGTTGTGGGATCTGGATTCTGGGTCCTCCTTCCTGGTTGCTTTGATTGGAGTCAAGGCTGTGTAGTTACTGTGTGAGTTTTGAACAGGACCTTTAATTGTTTAATTTCTCTGAGCTTTGTCTCATCTGAAAAGGAAAAAGGAAAGGAATCCTCTAACACAGATGAAAGGGTCAAGTAGGCTAATGCAGGGATGTAAGTCCACCCAGTGCTTGGCACACGGCATATGCCAATAAATTTTAACTATATTCTTATTATTCAGTGTTATCCCAGTTTTATAGAAGAGGAAGCTTTAGAAGAAAAGAATTTAAAATAATTCAACAGCTTCAGATTAAAAGATGATTCATTGTGGTGAAAGACCTCTTCCTGGAGAGGTTGGAGTTGTGTTTCTCTTACTCTATGATGAGAAAATTAGATGCATGTTCTTCTCTCCCTCTGTCCCTCTTCGCTCCTGTCCTCTCTTCTTTTCTTTATTCTCAGATGCTGCTTGCCTGTGCTGTGTTCTAGTGGGAGTGCTAAGGATTCAGCAGTGAACACTGGCCACATCTCTCCCTTCTCCCAGAGCTTACCTTCTAGTGTGGTGATAGTGTGAAATATTTTGCAAGCATGTGATTTTCTCACAGGTATGGATACTGTAAGGTGAGCAGGACAGGCAGATGTGATCTGGGCTGTGTTCAGGCAGTTTGAGCCAGGGGAATGAGGGGAGCAGGTGACCTCTGAGGAAGAGCTAGGCAAGTTGGGATCTGAGTTCTGGAAGGAGCTAGCTGGCCATTACTTGAAGATCCGGGGCTATTCCTCAGAACAGTGAATGTTAAAGAAGGAACTGAGCACGTTTCCTGAACAAGAAACAGGCCTGGATGCTTGTAGGTGGTGAGGGGAGAATGGAAGGAGCTGTGGTTGGAGAAAGGGCTGGAAGCAGATCAGACAGAGCCTGATAGCCTTGCTGAGGGGTATGGATTTTATCACAAGAGCCATGAACACTGTTAGAGGGGCGAAGCAGGAGAATGGCATTTCTTATGTTTTTGTTCATACCATTTTAGTCAGCTTTTCCACTGCTGTGACTAGAAGACCTGACATGAGCAATTTTAGGAGAGAAAGTTTATTTAGGGGTGCACAGTTTCAGAGGTGGCCAACTCCATTCCTCAGGGCTCAAGGTGAGGCAGAACATCATGGTGGAATAGTGTGGTAGAGGGAAGCAGCTCAAGGCATCACACCAGAATCAGCTCACCTAATATATACCCTAGTGGCTCACTCCCAATGCCCACCTCTTCCAGCCACACCCTATCTACTCAGTCAATCCCTATCAGGGGAATAATTCACTGATTGGGTTAAGGCTCTCATAACGCAATCTCACCTTTAAACCTTCTTGTATTGTCTCCCACATGAGCTTTGGGGGACAACTCGTATCTAAACCATAACACATACCCTCATGATTCTGCATCAAGTAAACAAAGATTCTGAAAAGGTTTTATGTAAACCAACTTAATAAAAAATTAGTATCAAAAGAGAAGTGAGATTCTTGAAGTAAACTTGATGCAGATCTTTCTGTTCAGTGGCCTGTGGTTTTATAATGCAAACTTCAACATCCAAAACTGCCCCGCTTTCTGAATGCTTGTTGCTAATGCAGATTCCTCGGGGCCCACATAGGTCCTGCCATTCTTTCTGCATCATTGCCTCCTTCCTTCTTTCTTTCATGCTTTCATCCTTCATTCTTTCCATATTTTGGCCTTTCATCTCTCACAAAGGTCCTTATTATTCTGACCCTTTTAACCACACCTCCAGGGCACTGAGTGCTAGGCAGATGGCACTGAGGTTCCAGTCTCATCCGCCTGGCACTCAGGAATAAGCCATCGATTGGGTTTCCAGTCCACTGACATGGAGTGCCTACTCGAGTGTCAAATTCTGCACTAGATAATGAGATGCAAATGAAGTGAATTCTGTCTCGTGACTCTGGGCGCCTTTCCATCTAATGTAGACATGTGCGCTGAAGACTGACTGGCTGGATAACGGATTCGTTCATTCTTTCAGTAGCACTTACTGCAGGCCTTCTCTGTCCCACAGCCTTGTTCTACAGGATACATCTTGAACAAGATAGAGAAGGCGTCCAGCCTCATGAGGTTTACGTTCTAGTGGGATTAGATGATTACTGAAGAGATTTAGTTATTTATTTACTGAGTATTTACCAGAAAGTAGTGTTTAGCACTACACACTGTGATTATTAGGCATTCTTTTAACTAATTCTTAGGACAAGCCCATGTTGCTATCTCTACTCAACGACGAGGTAGTTGAAAATTACAGAATTTAAGATCCTGCACAAAATCTTACAGGCAGCTTAGATGTGACCCTAAATCTCTCTAATAGAGTCATTGCACAATTACAGTGCTGCGCGTGGTTAAATGCAGAGAGGTTTTATGTGCTATTGTGTCTTCCAGGGAAGAGGAGAGCTGGGGGAAGGAAGCATGTGGCGAGGGTGGAAGGTGGGGGTGTGTAATACTCTTGTCACCTGCTACGTTCAGTCCACTTTCCCACCCTTCAGTGTGACTTAACTGTGAGCGTGCTCCCTGCAGTTCCTACCCTCATACTTTTTCTTTCTTTCTCTCTGTTCTTCCTCTTCCTCCTCTTCCTTTTTTTCTTTTTCCAGTACTGGGGATGGAAACCAGGGGAACACTACAACTGAGCCATGCCAGTCATTTTTTAAAATTTTTTTATTTTTATGTAAACCAACTTAATAAAAAATTAGTATCAAAAGAGAAGTGAGATTCTTGAAGTAAACTTGATGCAGATCTTTCTGTTCAGTGGCCTGTGGTTTCAGTCTGGCTAAATTGTCCAGGCTGGCCTTGAACTTGCAATCCTCCTGATGCAGCCTATCAGGTCTCTGGGATTACAGGCGGGAGCCAGGGTGCCTGGCCCCCATGCCTTTTCTTCAGCCGCCCTCTGCTTTGTCTTCACCTCCATCGCAGAATGTCATACTCAAGGCCACGCTCTGTGTCTTACAAATGTCCTCATTGATGGCGGTGGCTTCGGCAAGTCCTCCCTCCCTGAAAGTTTAGTGTCTGCTTACTTCCTTCTATTGAAGTTTTTCTAATTTGTAGTACTTCTCAGAGAGTCTCTTGCTTTCCAGGTAGTTTTCATTCCTCCATTTCCTCTCAAGGGATCAGTGAATCCTTGAATCGAGGCTTGGTGTCCCGTGTGTGTCCCTGTACTGCACAGTGGGCGCTCCAACAGTTTATTGTGCTTGCTCCAAAGCCGTGACCTGCAGGAAAGCATGATTTCCAGTGGGGTCTTTGACACCCATCTTGTATAACTGTGTTAACTAAGTGAGCCATTCTCTTTTGTTACGAGCTTTGCATGGATATGCCTGTTGAAAACTGCTTTAGAAGTTTGTGATTTTTGTAAGGTCTACTTTTTGACTCTCCTTAGAGCTTCCTAGGTAAATCAGAGGTTCTTCAGGAAGCATCAGTTTAATAAAATCAACATGCCCTCTGGATTTAGCCATCTTTGGTTTCAACTTCTTCTTGTTCCTCTTAAGCTTTTTTTTTTTTTTTTTTTTCCTGGTATAATCAGCTATTTCTCCGAAGCAGGGTGGGAGAATTTGTGGAGTTTTCTGAACCTGAAAGGCTCTGAGACTCCTTTGGACAGCACATCTCTAGCATTAGGGAAATGAGACAGAGACAGCTTACTTATCTGTACATTGACAAATGGAGAAAGATAGCCTTGTGATAGAGAAAAAAATATTCTCTGAGGGGAAAGAAATAATAAAATCAAGCTGGTTTATGGTTTGTTAGTCCAAAAAGCTTTTAAGCCGTATCTATAAAGGTATTTCCACTTAATGTTTTTCTGCATTTCAGGCATCATTGTGTGATAAGTGGTGTAAATTTAGCTCCTTTAAGCTTGATCTCCTGGGGGTTGAGATTTAAGTGTGGAACAAACTTTATTTGAAAAGACTGTATTGATTGGGTTTTGATTTGCTCCTTCCTTACCAAAGAGAGGTACTAAATAACGGCTGGCTTCTCTAGTTTTTGTTTTTTTTTAAGATTCACTTTATAGGCCTCTCCTCTTGCCCCCCATTCTCTGTCTTCTGGCTGTTCTTCTTAAAAAGACTAATGTGGTATTAGAGAGGGGAAAAGAGGGAAAGAAAAATCAACTGTCACATTGTGAACATAATTGATTCAATAAATAACGTCTTTCAATTCCCAGGGCAAACCTCAGAGTCTTCACTGATGTCAATTAGTGCTCAGCTCAATAAGTGGTGGCGGTCTTCATTTAGACAGATGGGAGAGTTCATGGGCTCCCACCTCCCAAGGAAAGAGTGTGCTTTTCTTGTTTTAAAGACATACTAGCTGAATTTATACACCTGCTCTGCAAAAAAGAAGTTTGAAAAGGAATTTATGTGTCAGTTTTTAGTCTTCCTAAAAGTAGAATGAGGACATTTAATTATTGTCCAGGGGTTTGTTAAAACAAAACAAAACAAAACAAAATGAAAACAGGGGAATGAAAATTGCCTGGAATTCACTGGAGTATAAGCTCTATGATGGTGGGGTCTGTCTTGTTTCTTTGCCATTTAATTTCCAATGCACATGGTAGGTACACAATAAATATGTTAATTGAATTGGGTTTTGAATGCATGAGAACATAAATGAGTACAATCCAGGTCTTATGTTAAGAATTTGTCATACTTGTATAATTATGTCAAAATGGATTCTACTGTCATGTATAACTAAAAAGAACCAACAAAAACCTTTAAAAAAAAGAATTTGACTATCAGTGGATGGATGGATAAAGAAAATGTGGCATACATACACAGTGGAGTTTTATTCAGTCATAAAAAAAATTAAGTTGTGTTATTTGCAAGAAAATGAATGGAACTAGAGACCATTATATTAAGCGAAATAAGCCAAAGTTAGGTCAAGGGTTATATGTTTTCTTTCACACATGGAAGATAGAGAAGGAGAAGGAAAATCAAGGTGGGGACGTGTCTCATGAAAATCAAAGGGCGGTCAGTAAAGGGACCAGGGGAAGGAGGAGCAGAGGCAAAGGGGAAATACTGGGGAATGGTATTGGCCAAATTATAGCCAAATATAACAAATATGTTATATTTTGTTCATGTACAAATATGTTACAACAAATCCTACCATTATGTACAAATATAATGCACCAATAAAATATGGAAAAATAAAAATAAAGGAGGAAAAATAGATATGCATTAAAAAAAGAATTCAGTTAATTTTTTTCCTCTGATTATTTCATCCCCTGCCTATGCTTCTTTCCCCCAATTATTTAAAGGAGAGTAAGAGTACAGTATATATTGCATCTTCAGAAATTATTAAGGAGATCTTATTTCATCAGTTCCCAGACTGGCAGAGTTGGAAGGCATCTCAGAGGTGGTATAAAGCTGCTACTTACGAATTCTAGTAAATGAACTTGTGTTTCAGAATCACATGAAGCGTGTTATAAATGCACAGATTCCAGACCTCAAACCCGGGATTTCTGATGGAGTCACTGGCAGGGAGTCTATTTGGGAGCTCTTTGGCTTTTATGGCTTGCTCTAGAAATTCTAGTGTGCAGTGAGTATAGAAGGCACTAATCCAGTTTACCTCACAGACCCCTGACCTCTGTAGTATGAGGTACTCCTTGGTAAAGTGATCATTTAAGGTACCCAGCAGAATGGCTGGTGGAGCAGTGACAGGGACTCAGGTCTCCTGGCTCAGATGACAGTGCATCAGGCTATGCGGTTTGCTGCTGTGGTTGTGCTGATGCTCTGTGGTAGTTGGCATGTCTCAAGATCCTTTAATCCTTCTTTCTTCCAAGACAGTGCAGTGTTTGGGGTGATGGCCCATGCATTATGTGAAGACCTTCTGGATCAACTTATTAATTCTACTTCAATGTTAATATATTTTATTATTTTCTCTAGTGATGGCTTTGATTATCCCCATCTTCATCCTTGGACTCAGAAGGAGTAGGAAGTCCTTGTTTTTGTCCTGTAAGCCACTCAGTGTTTCCCAGCCCTGCTTGATTATAAGAGAATCACAGGAGTGCTCATTGTAGGGACCTGGGGCCTTCTCGAGTCCTGTTATAGCAGAATCTTCCTGGGAGGGGTTGGGGAACTGTATTATTATTATGATTATTACTAATTATTTTAGTGCTGGGGATTGAAACCAGGGACACTTTACTACTCAGCTACATCCTAGTGGTTTTTTATTTTTATTTAATTTTAATTTTATTTTCAGATAGGCTCTCACTAAATTACTGAGGCTGGCCTCAAACTTGTGATCCTCCTGCTTTAGCTTCCTGAGTTGCTGGGATTATAGGTGTGCACCACTATGCCCAGCAGGGAACTCTATTTTAAATTCCCTTCATAATTTCTATTGTCTCCAAATGCTTTTCCAGCCCATGCCTCTGAGAACAGTGGGTTCCTAGAGGCAGCTTTGAGGCCCTTAAGATCCTCTTTCAAATTTACATATAATTCCATTTTGCCAGCTGAAGAACTTGCCCTTGAAGGAGGAGAAGATAGATATCTTCTTTCCTCCAGATAGAAGTTTACTGCACAAGGCAGGGGTATAGGAGGTTGGGTGGACTGTTGCAGACTGAGTGGTGCAGGAAGGTTAAGGGGTGTCAGTAGAACCGGAGTAGAGGGCCTCTCTGGCCTTATTACTCGATAGCTGTCTAACTTTGGGCAAATTACTTAAAACCCTTTGAATTTGGCTCCTCATTAGTAAAATGTGGGTAAGAATACTACTTGCTTGAGGGTTTTGTGTGTCTCAAACAAGAGGTTAGAAGTGGGCTCTGAGGACACAGGTTCAGAGATGGAGGTTTGCATGCAGAGTGTTTTGGAGACATCTTATAGGAGCAACTCTGTGATAGAATGAGAGAAGTAGGATCAAGAGAAACTGATGCTGACCAGGATGCAGTAGCAGCGACGGTCTCAACTCACGTCCTGAATTTGTGCTCCTATATCCAGCAGCTATTTGACGTGGCTATCCTTGGAGGAGAGGGTGGCCCCAGCTGAGGCAGCTCCCTTTGGTTGAGGGTGGCCGTGTGCCCACAGCAGCTTACAGTCCTGGTTGATGGGGAAGGAGTGCTCCTGACCTGGAGGGGAGCTCATACCCACTGCACTGGGTGGTGCACAGGATGTCTTGGCAGCGAAGTGAGCACGCTTGTCAGTGTCAGCAGATATCAACTCATTGCTGTTCCAGCTCCGGCAATGCTGATCAGTAGCTGGGCACTTTCAGGAAGTTGCACAATTTCTCTTGGGATATTTTCTTAGGTTTCACATGGAGATCCCAAACTCTACTTTGCCTCTCTCCCCGAGAGGGTCCGAGCACATGTGGAGATTGTGTGTGTGAAATTTGTGAGTTATGAAAATGTATGGGATGACTCTGAGCCTACTTTTTTGAAATGAGTATCTGTTGTGATCTGGATTCCTTGAAGGGACAAGGTTGTGATAAATGGAAAAGTGCTTGTCTGCAAAATACTGCATTTTGAGTTTTCTTTCTCTTTCTTTATAGGGAATTAGAATAATGGAGATGCTGCTAAAAGAACAGTGTGGTGCCCCCTTAGCTGAATAAGGAATCATCAGTGAGTACCAAAAGCAAAATCAGAATCATTTACTCAAGCTACATGTTCGTGCTTATGAGCCTGGCATTATGTATCAGCCTCCCTGGGCTATTCATGCTGTATATTTCCTAGCTATGTCTACAGAATGCTCTTTCACAAGTGTTTTGTTATCTGTTCAGTACCTTTATTTACCTGGTTCTTTGATTTTCAAAGCAGTTTGTACTACGTGCTGGGTCACAACTGCATTCAAATTGTTAAAACTGTTCAGTACAATTTACCCTGATTGAGACCCTCAAGGTGGCATAGATTTGTAAAGACTGCAGCTCAGGATTAACTGAAGCTTAATTTTATTGTTCAGAGAACAACAAAAGGAGAGATTTAAAGCTGTAATTGGAGCAGGAAGGATAACAAGAAGGGAAAATGTTGATTGGCCAGTGAAACAAATGTTATCTTATTAGTCATACAGGTAGTATTCCTAATCTGGAAACCCAAAGTAAGAAATTCTCTAAAGTCTGAAACTTTTTGAGTGCTGACATAATGTCACAAGTGGAAAATTTCAAACCTGACCTTGTGTGATGGGTGGCAGTCAAAGCGCAAGTGCACTAAAAATATTTCCTAAACTTATCCTTAGGCTATGAATATGAGGAGTGTATGAAAAAATAAATGAATTTCATATTTGGGTCCTATTTCCAGGATATTTCATTATATATATGCAAATATTTCCAAATCTGAAAAGACCCAAATCCAACATACTTCTGGTTCCAAGCATTTTGGATAAGGGATTCTCAACCCTGATTGAAGGTATCTGCCTAAAATGCTGTTCTGAAGGATTATGAAGCTTGAGAATAGTGCTAAGGCTGTGGGTAAGGGTGCCTTGAATGATTGGTAATGTCTGGCATGGTCACAAGTAGCGAACAAGACAGCTCTTGTGCTGGAGCATGTCACCTCTAGTGTAGGGCAAATGGTGAAGGGTTAACAGATACTGGGGGATCACAGAACTATTCACCTTCCCTGTCCTGGTAATTTCTATTGTCTACATCAAGGAGAATGTTCTTTATAGTGGAAAGGATGGGACAAAGCTATTTAATACAGAATAAAACCCAAAATAAATGATTAACATCTTGCTGAATTTATAGGTAGGGTTTTTTTTTAACATTGGAGAGAAGGTAAGCCTTCAAGTAAAGCAAACAGTGCTTTGGGTATTTCAGAATTACCTTATGTTGGCTTAAAAACACAGTATATGGTTTTGTATAAGCAACCTGGTATTCTAATTGTAATGCACAATGAACTCTGAGAGCAATTTATGAAAGAATAAGCAAAAGGAACCCTTGTATACAAATGCCTTGGTATTCAGAGCATGCTGGCCAGGCCTGTGAATGAACATCAGTTGGAGAACTGCAAAGTTTCTGTTTGTTGCAGGTTGGACTCCATTCTAATTAAGCTTCCATATACTTGACACATATTAATAGATTTCATTATTACTGGAGAGGCTAAACAAGATCATTTTACATAGCACATACAGCAGGTGCTCATAAAATGTCAGAACTGAATCTAAATGTTTTATTCCCCATTCCTTAAGAAATTGTAGAGAAGAATGTGGCCACATTCCCCCCCGAGGCTCACTGAGCATTACTTGTCCTTGGGCACACATCTTACCCTGGCTGGTGGGATCTAAAGCCATGTCCTGGTTCCATGAGGGAATGAGGGGGCCTCCAATTACATAGAGAAGGTATATACCTGTCAGTTTTCAACTTCAAATTAGTGTCATTAAAACTTTAGCAGGTATCAGAATCATCTGTAGGACTTGTTAAGCACAGAATGGTGATTTAGTAACTTGGGTGGTATCCTGAGCATTTGTGTTTCTAGAACATGTTCTAGGTGATGATGATGCTGGACCCAGGACCACAATTTGAGAGTGCTGTAAGTGAGTTCCCATTTTTGAGTGGAGACAGATTCAGTGCTTGGACACTGAGGAGGCTTAGAGCTGGGATTTTGAAATTGTTGCCATGTATTTGGTCAACTCTACATTAATTGGAAGAATGGTTTTCTTTGTATGCCTTTTCTCTGGTTTTAGCATCTCAGTCTTATTTGCCTTTTTTTGGTTGTTTGAATGTCGACAAGCTCCAGGCTGAAGTGGACACAATTGAAAAAAGAGCTGAGACTCAGGTCAACTTGTGCTTTGAAGCAACTTGGATTTAAAGTGTTGTTAGTAAAGATGAGTAAATTAAAATTAAATAAGTTAGTAGCATTACCTATAGTTACCTATTGTCTTAGGTTTTTTATTTATCCTCCCTCCCTCCCTTTTCCCCTCCTTTCCTTCCCTCCTTCCTTCTTTCCATCCTTCCATCTTTCCTTCCTTCCTTCCTTAAGTTTTTCTAAAAATCGGCTTCAATGAGATATTATTTATATACAGTTAAATTGACTAATTTTAAGAGTACCATTTGTTGAGTTTTAAAAAACAGTCATATAAGCATTACCACAAATATAGTACAGAAAATTTTGAGGCTTTGATGTTACCTGCTAATCCACATCCCCACCATTTTCTTGATTGTTTTTACAAAGCTTTTCAATTTTGAAATGTTTCTGTTTTAATGGAACTTTTTATTTTCTTAAAAATAGCTCTGTGGAAAATGGGGGGATGGTTTTAGGTATGGGGAGGGATTACTTGTTTTTGAGTAGTATAATGCTACATTCAAAGAAAGGGACATCATACTTAGACAGCAAGGATGAGAAAATGGTAGTCCATAAGCTAAATCCAGCCTGCTGTCTGCTTTTATAAATAAAGTTTTATTGGAACACAGCTATGTACCTGACTATGTTCAGACTTAAAACACCAGAGCTGATTACCTGTGATAGTAGAGACCTTATAGTCTGTAAAGCCTAAAATATTTCTTATCTGGCCTTTTAAGGAAAGGTTTATTGCTCCCTGAGTTAGAATCCTAAATTAATGCAAATTAATGTCAAGGAGTGTTGTGACTGTTTATCTTTTTTGTGTGTGTGTGTGTGATGCTGGAAATCAAACCCAGTGCCCTGCGCATGCAACATAAACACTCTGTCACTGAGCTACATTCACAGCCTTGACCTTTTTTATTTTTCATTTCAGTTCATTTTTTTTTAAATAGTGTTGACGTTTTTTTAAAAATACAGTATTTAGCCAGGCATGGGGAAGAATTAAGACTCTCAAAATCATCCAAACACAGTGGCACGTGCCTGTAATCTCAGTAGCTTGGGAGGCTGAGGCAGGAGGATTGCAAGTTCAAAGCCAGCCTCAGCAACTCAGTGAAACTCTGTGCAACTTAGTGAGACCCTGTCTCAAAATGAAAAGTAAAAAAGGGCTGGGGATATGGCTCAGTGGTTAAGCACCCCTGGGTTCAATCCCCAGTACCAAAAAAAAAAAAAAAAAAAAAAAAAAAAAAAAAAAA
>PVHX01020183.1:0-32621 GCA_004024805.1 Geosciurus inauris
AAAGGCGTTTCTTTTCTCTTCCTTTTTTTCTTTTTTTGTACCAGGGATTGAACTCAGAGGTATTTGACCACTGAGCCACATCCCCAGCCCTATTTTGTGGTTTATTTAGAGACAAGGTCTCACGGAGTTGCTTAGTGCCTCGCCATTGCTGAGGCTGGCTTTGAACTTGCGATTCTCCTGTCTCAGCCTCCCTAAGTGCTGGGATTACAGGCGTGTGCCACCGCACCTCACTAAATGCATTTCTATTTCTGTTACAATGTTTTTGATCTCTAGTATTTCTTTGGTTCTCAGATTTTCTTCTTTCTGCTTATTTTACTACCCGTTCTTGCATGCTGCCTACTTTTTCCCGTGAAAGCCCTTAACTAAATCATAATTGTTTGAAGTTCTTCATCTGATAATTACAACAAACCTGCATGTCTGAATCTGATTTCTCATGCTTCCTTTACCTCTTCAAGCTGTGGGGTTTTTCGTCTTTTAATATGCCTTGTAATTTTTTGTTAAAAGCAAGACATAATGGGTAAAAGGAGCTGTTAAGTAGTCCTTTAGTGATGTGGTAATAAGGGACTAGGGGACAGGAAGTGTTCTAAATTCCTTTGATTAGGTGTCAGTTTTTAATGATCCTCTATCCATGGGCTACAAATTTTACAAGTCTTCTCAGTACCCACCTCCCTCCAGTAAAGACAGGCTAGCTAGAAGATGAGGTTAGATTTGTTTCTTCCCTTTAAATACTCTTTTGAAGGATTATATTATGATACCTTGCTATTTTATACTCTTCCCCACTTATATTATTATTTAATATAGTCAATTCTTATTATGTTTATGAAAGATTCACTGTTTTACTAGCTTACCCTCCTTTTTGCATATCAAGGAATATTACATTTCTTTATAAAATATATTCTTTAATAATTCTTTTTGAAGGTGTCTATTGATATTGACATGTATTTGTTTCAATAAAATATATTGTTTTTCACTGTTACTATAACTACAATTATTATAGAATTGTTGGTTGTTTTTGCTCTGTACTTCAAAGACACTACACTATTATCTTCTGGCTTTATGGACGTGAGGCATATAATATCACCAGTTTCTTTTAAACTCATGTCTCATAATTTGTCTTTTTCTATCTGACTACTTTTAGGATCTACTCTTAGACTTTGGTGATCATTGGATTTATTATATTGAACCTATTTATGTATTTCTTTTTCTTGTCCTATTTGGGATTCAGAAAAATCATGTTACCTCTTAGGTTTCTATTATCACTATTTGTGTCTTTTGTGAGACTGTATCAATTTGTCCCAGTGTTCATGACTTCTTTTTCATGTTTTCAACTTACATTTTAAATGCATTTATGCACAGACCTATTTCAGGAAAAGAACTAGAGCAAGTGTTTTTTAAAGATTAATAATATCACCATGTGTCAGACAAGAAATTAAATCCCTGTCCTTGGCTCACTAAATGTACATCAAAGAGATTCTGCAGTATGAACTGTCTGAATGCTAGTTATATAAAAAAGGAATTCACCAGTATTATAAAAATTAAAACAAAAATGAAATTCATTTGAAGTAAAATCTTTCTGTGAGCAGGGAGAAAATAAGTAGTGGTAAAGACTGATATACAATACAAATATGATGCAAATTATTCATGATGACTCATATTTTAGGACTTCAGGGCCCTAAAGTAACATATTCGCTAAAATAACAGGAAATATTCATTTACATAATAAGCATCATAGATTATGATGTTGGCACCATTCAAATTATTGAATGAGAGGAAAGCTTATTATATAAAATGTTTCAAGCTGCCTCTGCTATTTATAATACTAACAAAAATGTATACTGATAGCTTGATTGTAGATAATTCATAAAATCCAAGATTAATGTTATTAAAAGGTCACAAATTAGAGCCAAAAAATAAGAGAAGTATTCATGGTCACTAATAAATTGCTCTGTGCAGGTTTGGCTACCCTTGCAGGTAATGATGTCACACGATGATGGAAGAATAGCTAAGTAGCCAACGAAGTGCCACTGCTTGGCTGAGGTACTGGTCATCACATCACTCTTGGCCAGAACCCATGAAAGGTGAACATAAACGTTAAAAGAAAATGAAAGTCCAGAAGGATGCAAGTTTTACCTGATAACAGTCCTCCTAAAGCTAGATCCCACTACACTTGAACTCTTAAAACAGGTAAAGAAAGCACTAGATATGAAAGGAGGATAAAGAGGTAGCAGGTGTCATAGCAACATCACCAGATTAATTTACATATAATATGCAAGTCCAAATTTCCAATTCCTAGGTTTTATTTCACTCCTATGAGCTTAACATACACTTCAATAGTCATAATTGACTTAAAGTGGACCAGAATACTTAATTGCAATAAAGCTAATGACATAAGTAGTTAGGAAATGATCTAAAAAGGAAGGGGGTGGAATGAGGTTTAAAAGCCTATGTGCCAAAAGAATATATATTGAACAGTTCCAGGATACAAAATTTTAGAACAACAACAACAAAAAGCTAATCTGTAGTGACATAAAAGATTGTTGGTTGTTTTCCTGAGATTAGGGATGGTAGGGGGCAGGGTAGAGAGCACTGAGTTCAAAGCTGCTGAAGAGAACATCTAGAGAGAGGGCGACATTTCACATCCTGGTTGAGATGGTGGTTACACAAAAGTACACATCGGCCAAAACTCATCAAACTACACATTTTATGCATACATTTTATGGAATGCAAACTGTGGATCAGGAGAAATCATTTAAAGAAAGAAAACAATCACTAGTTTTATACAATGTTACCATGGCCAAATTGTGTTAAGTACACTTGAAATCTCTGTACTATTTCTAATAATTGCAAATAAATCTATAATTATCTCAATAGGTAAAGTTAAAAAAATACATGTGCAGCAGCAATGATTATTTTTTCTCAAAATAAAATTAATCATTTAAAAAAATTTGTGTCTTATTTTTGAGGTATCTAATGAATCACACAAGTTCAATACCATGTAATGATGAATTCTACTTTGAAGTGTTTAACTTTGTTTGCAAGTTAATGAACACTATCTAGTCTTTTGTATTTATTTTGCCTTAGATCAACCCAAAAATAGGCCCAGTAAATTAATCATTCACTGTTTAAGTCATTCTTGGGAAGAAATATAAGGCGTATTCTCAAGTAATCCCCATTGATGAAATATGACATTATTTTTTATAGTATATAACAAATTAAAGTCAAGGCCTTAAATTGCCAACATAATCCCAAAATGTATCAGGGTTCCTAGATAAATACTACTGAGGAGAGCCACTAAGCCTTCCCAAGGTGTATGTTCTAGGTATAACAAAGTATAATAACTAAGAAAATAATGTGTGGCTTTAAGTTCATTTTAGAATTTACAGGGTCTTCGATATTAGATTTTCTTGAGTGTTTTTTTCCCCTTCATTAGTTCTTATTTTTATGAAGGGATAAAACATACTAGTTAGCAATGGGTAGAGCTATAGCAATAGATAGCTGATCTTTGCTATTTAAGTATAATTAATCATGTAGTCTATTATAGTTTCTCAATCTATCAGTAAGTTTTGCTTTATCAATCTACCAAGCTAAAAAAAGACAGAAAGCCAGATTGTTTACTTAAGTGAGATCTCCCAGATATAAAGTCTATCGACAGCTAAATGTGGTAGCAAACAGAAGCATAAGTGCTGAGAGTAGGTAACTTCCACCCTGAGTCAATTAGTTGTTGACACATGGGAGGAAACAAAGTGAAATGTGTGAAATCTCAAAGTGGAAATTCTCAGAAAAATAAGTAAAAAAACAGTACAAACACTGTTCCCACACTGGAACCACATATTTGTGACATCAACTTTTTAAACAATTGAAGAATATTTCATAAAGAAAATGGTCTAGAATGGCAATTTGGTCTTGAATTCACCATTCTATTCTTTTCTCTCTGGTTCATTCATATTTACTTCTCCTAAAAACATAGAAAAGACAATTGCCAAGAACTGGCATATTCTCAAGGCTTACATTTTCTTTTGTTTGCCAAATGGCTGTAATATAATTCACAAAAGCCATGTTTATTGAGTAATTTTATTAATGGTTAGCATAATACTGTGAATTGAAGATGTTCTTTTTGGATTATATCCAGGTCTTTAAAAATAACACAATTTTCAATAGGAAATGAATGGCTTTTATTAAAATGTATTATTTTAAAAAGCCATTTTAAAAATAAAATGGCTTTTATTAAAATGTACTATTTTAAAACAACATAAAAAGCACTTAAGTATATTTTCAAATGATTGTTAGACAAATTTTCTCAGACACAGAAGTCCCCACGCATATTAAAATATTTTGAATATAACAAAATGGGAATGTCATGATTACACTTTTATAAAATCATTTCTCATTTTTAACACATTGTTGAAAATATCATAGGACTTAGAAATCATTCATCTTAATAGTCTATTGACTTTTCTCCTTCAACTGCTTTTGCCAAAATCTGTTCATTGTATTTGCTGCTTCTTTATTTATGCTTAAATTCATCAATGAGCAAAACATGTTGAGGAGAGAAATAGCAAAAGTCCACTTTCTTCTTTTTTTTTTTTTTTCAAAATACTCTTACTGTCAGCTGGGTGTGGTGGTGCACTCCTGTAATCCCAGCACTTTGGGAGGCTGAGACAGGAGAATTGCAAGTTCAAAGCCAACTTCAGCAACAGTGAGGTGCTAAGCAACTCAGTAAGACCCTGTCTCTAAATAAAACACAAAGTAGGGCTGGGGATGTAGCTCAGTGGGTTTGGGAAGGAAAGAAACCCCTGAGTTCAACCCTTGGTACCAAAAAAAAAAAATATCTATATATCTATATATAGAGAGAGAGATATATAGATACACACACACACACACACACACACACACACACACATCCCCACACACATACATACACTTACCGTCTAAATAATAAACATTAAGATATATTCCCAGCCTAAATTATAGTTACTTAGTACATAAATTCATAATCCAACAATCACCACCTGACACCAAGTCTGAAAACTCCAACTGGACTTCTGAAACCAATCATGAACCTTGATTCATTGAATGCCTCTATTTTAAAGAAAAAGCATGAAATCACTCAAGAATCATAAAATAACCAAGCACTTCAATGTGAGCAACTAGGGAAAAATAGAATAGGATATCAGAGGATTAGAGAGAAAGAAAGGAGGGAAGAGTGGCAGATTTAGACAAACTAGTCAATAAAAAACAGGAGAAGCTAAAAATAAACTATGATAAGAAAGTGTTGGCTAGGGTTATCATGAGAGGGCATAAGCTAGTATGACACCTTAGCTTATGTACACTAGGTACCTTCAGGCCAAGGTACTGAATTCATCCTAGGGCATTTTATACTTGGACTGTTGGTGTGTTTGGGAAAGAAGGAAAAATTTAAGAAACTGCTGATAACAAGTAAAGGAAAAAGTGTCCATCTTAAGGCATCACAAGAAGACACTAGGAAATAGAGAATAAATGTCACTCTAAAATTTAGAACAAATCAAATTGGCAAAAATTTTAAACACACAGTTATGGCTTAATAAGAAAATCAATCAAAAACATTTTCCTTATGAAATATATAATATACATATATTATATAATTAGTATAATAAGCTATACAAGCTAAATAAAAATCAGTATTTTTACAAGTGGCTTTTCTTATGATGTGCTCATAAAACCAATCTCAAAGACAGTAGAATTCGAAATCCAAAACAATGAAAAAGGGTTCTTCCTTAAAAACAATTATTGACTAGCAGTGGAGACTGAATGTATAAATAAAAAGAATAGTAGTATAGAGCTATTCAAATAAATAGCTCAGTAAACTACATTATACAACTATGGAAAATAAATTTGAACAGATATTTAGATCAGAACATGAAAGTTCTGGGTTCAGCCCATAGAAAGAAAGGAGGCCATAAACCAAAGTAAAGGCTCTGAGGCAAAACTGAGCAGCAGGACAGCATCATGGATGTGCGGGAGAAAGTCTGCTCTTGAGACAGTGATCCACCATTGAACTATGCCAAACTAATGCCACAGTCAAAAGCAAATTAAAAGAGATGAGGAATCTCAGAGGACAAAACTGTAGTTTGCTAAAACCTTGATAGATGATTTTTTTCTTTTTAAGTTAGACATTTCCTAAATTTACTAAAATCAACCACACAAAGAACTGATCAGCTAAAACACAAGCAGAGTGCAAGGTCTAGAAGGTAGAAAATTTTGCAAATTGCACACACGTCTGTGAGACAATAATACCACGTGAAAAGCTAAGACATACTAATATAGGAGTCCATATTTATGTAACAAAAAGGATAAAAACATAACTATTTTATATGCTTGTCACTAGAAAGCTGACAATGACATAGTTGAATAATGTAGTTTACTGTACTTGTACTTGCAAATTAGTTATAATAGATATGGTAAAATTATTCTCCAAAAATATTATATCAATTGGCAGTCCCATCAATGATGTATACAAGGTTACATTCTTGCAAGTCCTAGATGTTATCAATCTTTAAATGTTTTGCTAATTTGAGAAATTAAAAACAATATTTTATTATAATTTGCACTTTCCTGATTAAAACTGAGGTTGTGTAACCTTTTATGTGTTTATTGAATATTATCAATTCTTCCCTGCTAATTGCTTATTCATATATTTGCTCTCTTTTATTGTGCTGTTATATTTTCCTTAATATTTTTAAGTGCTCTTTGCATATTAGGACCTTAACTCTACCTTTTAATATGATGTAATTATTTTCAATTAATCCATCACTTGTCACTCCACTATAGTTATGTTAATCCTTGCACAGTTCAGAATTTTAGATATCAATAGGTCAATTCACTAATTTTCTTTGTGGCTCCAGTTTTTTTGTTTCTCTTTGTATTTCATTTGTTTAGCTTATAAAGGACCTTCACTTTAAATTTTAATATATTCTTCTTTACAGTAATAAATTATAATGATTGTTTCACTTCAATGTTTAAACTATGTTAATTTTTGCGAAAGCCACGTAGTAGGTCTCTATCTTCATTTTCTTATAAATTACCAGACATTTGCCTGAATACCATTTCCTCTATACTGTCTACTTTGGTATTCTATTGGTATGATTGTTACTGCTACTGCATCCTCTCATATCAGCTATTGTGATGTCAATGTTGGACATTTCAATCAACTAATCTCTCTCAAATTTTAATTTTTTTCACTCGTTATTCTGAAATACACAAATAAATTTCCACCTCAACTATGAAATGTCCCCTGACCAACACAGACAAACTAAGGTAACATCACTCCTAGTTCTGCTTACTATACATATTCTTGCTAATTACATAAAATTCCTCATATCAGCAATAAATTAATCTTAATTGGGTCAACAACATAAGAATTGCCTTGAATCTAAAGACTTTCATAGATACCTTTATGCTATTATAATTTAGATGTAAAAAACAAACCATTTTTTTTGTTTAGCATTAGGCTATTCAAATATTTGAAAAAATATAATAATGAAAATGAAACCAAGAAAGAAAAGGAACAGAAACCCTTAGGATTTTTTTTTTGCAATTCCTCTTCATTTTTAAAATTGTCAACCTTATTGATATTTTTCTCTATAAAAATTTTGGAATAATTGACATTTTGGGTTCATATCAATTTATTTTTACATACACTTAGAAGTTAAACCAAAATTAAATTTATATTCACAAGTCCTATGAGATTTTTGTTGTTGTGAGATTTCCATGCATAAAATAGAACTCACATGAAGTCCTTCAGTGAAGCTTTCCCGAGAGCAGAGGCATCGATAGGGCTGGCTTGTAGTGTCACAGTTGCTAGCATGACCATGGCACTGACATCTGTGAACATGAACATCATCACACAACCCCTAAGAAATACAAGTCACACAAACATATTGCAGGCCCTATGAATACATATACCATATGATTATAACCAGGAAGACAAGCACTTTTAAGCAATGCGAAATCAGTTTCTCTCTTATCCGTGTGATTATTCATTAAAGTACTGAATTAATCCTGAGGTACTGAAAGGACTGCCATTAATATGCAGACTGCACTGGATTTTAAGGGTAATTCTCCAGCCACCCTGGAAAGGGGAGAGGGATTGTGTACACCTGCTACAACCATGTAGTGAATTCATTAAGGAAAGTCATTTACTGAAACTACTCAAAATGCAGTTTAAGAATGAGGCTCAGAACAAATTGTGAAATGAAGTTAACTAATTTTAATATTTTGTATTTTTTTCAAAATCAGATAGTGAATGATTAAATAATATTAGCTTTGCATTATGCTATTAGTTAATATTTTAAAAAGCTCACATATTCTGGTTTGTTTTTAAAGATGTCCTTTATTCCCAGGTCATGTCATTCTTCTAGAACAACCCAATTCTGAATATAATTGATGCATATTTCCATACTAGACAGTGTTCTGCCTAGTTTTGCAGCTATCGATTTTTTAAAATATTGTAAATCATGTCCTAAGTTATAACCTGAAATTTATAAACTACTAAGGGCACAGTAGATCTTTCTTTTACAGTGAAACAAGTATTCCCTATGGAACCATGAAGGCTGGACCCATGCTTGCCTTAAAAATTTTCTGGTACTATAGCTACAAACTCAAATCAAACTCCTTCTCTTTGCTTTCAAAAATATTTTAAATGGCACTACTTCTCTTTGCTTTCAATATTTGAAAATAATATTCCTGAACAAACTAAGTAAAACATGTGATAAGTTAGATCTAAATCAGATTCAGACATTGTAACTCCTTTTCCCACCATACAGCTGGAGATCTCACCCAGGATGTCCCATATGCTAAGCGCTCTATGACTAAACTATGTGTGCAGCCCTCAGAGTATCATAGCTTCTAAACCCAATTGCTTTTGGAATTTGATTTCATAATAATGCTATATTATACACAGAAAAGACATATAAATATCTCCCCAAAATCTCTTAGAGTAGAAAATTATTTCAAAACATGAAACTGGAATCTGTCTTGCTCTAAAATCTCACTTCTCATATTTTCAAATAAGTATACCTGGTAAAACCTTATTGGAAAAAAAAACACTCATTGAAAACAAACTTTATAGTGAAAACCACTTTATAGTGAAACAAACTTTATAGTGAAAACCACTCTCCTTGTAGTGTACACTACCTCCCACCGATGGTGATTTCATCCACTGCATAATATCTGTGGCTGAGGCTGACAGCACCTTCAGTTGTGTGGTACTGCCCGTGGAAATGAAGCCTTATTTGTGTGGCTTTGACAAATTCTTGAAGAGACGGGGTATTATAGAAGTCATTGAATCCAGGACGAAGTTTTGGCCCAGGTGTTAGAATGCTGAATGTGACATTACCCCGGGAATATGGAGTAAAACTGTTGATAAAAGAAATATGATCTCAGTAAAATCAATTCATACTTTCAGCAAAACAAATGAAGACTTTGAGCCATTACTACACAATATCAGTATTTTTTTTTTTTTTTTTGGTACTAGGGATTGAGCCCAGGGGTGTGTTTATTTCCTGGGCCACATTTCCAGCCCTTTATATAGATTTTTAATTTTGAGACAGGATCTCACTAAGTTGCTGAGGCTGGCTTTGAACTTATGATGCTCCTGCCTCAGCCTCCCAAGTTGCTGGTATTATAGGCCTGCGCCACCGTTCTTGACTTAATCAGTAAATTCTTAAATTCTTCATCTGGGACAATATATTCCATATATTTCATGTGCAAATAATATAGAACCATCACAGAAAACTATACATACTAAATATTGCCTTGACAACACAATGAAAATTCTATTAATATAGATAGCTTGCTAAATAATTTTAAAATTCGATGATAAAACAACAGTGAAACTGTAAGCAAGAAATATTCTCAATTCTTTTACAAGAATTTTAAACATACTTTTAAACTCTTTGGAGAAGAAATACAAGAATCTTCTTCAAACAAGTTGGTGATGGAGGGAAGTCTCCATCAGACTAGTGAACTGCCTAACCTATTGGTTATTAGTAAGCCAGGAGTCAATTAAAATAAATTTCAAAATGTTCATACTTGGGAAGCTGAAGACAGTTGACAGAATCAGGCTTTTCCAAATCGCCATTGTTTTTCATTCCCAAAGTGCTGCAATTTTTCGCAAAATATTGCCAGTCCTCCCAATCTAAACTGTCTTCCTTCTTCCTTTGAATTCTTATTGTTGTTGGTTGTGGACTAAAGAATTGAATGATAATATAAAATACCTGAAAATGAATAAGTTAATTATTATTGAAGTATGTGTTTGACACAGTGGTACAAATCAAACCAGGGAATTGCTAGATTCAAATAAAATGACTTATTTCCTCATAATTATAATTATTAAATATTTATTGAACATCCAGAAACTTTATAGACCTACAGTAAATGCAACACATTCCATAATTGTATATTAGTCCCTCTTCTCATAGATTTTATAACTCACAGTACAAATTAATATTAAGTTTGCTAAAAAGACATTACTTCCATGAAATAAATGAAATATAGGTTCTTCTTTAGTAGATTTTAGAATAAGCACCTCATCTACTAATTTGTACTGCTTAATAAAATATTTCAACATTTTATAAATATCATTTGATACAAATATTTAAGAAATTAAGTCTTGAAATCATCTTTTAGATATTTTGATATCTTGATATCACACATTAGAAAATGCAATCTACATTTATGTTCAATACCCTCGTTGAGTTTTCTCTACATAAAGGGTTGCATTGTATCTCTAAATAAATATGTCCAAGGGGTAACTCCAGATACCCACAATTGTGACCTCGTTTTAAAAGATGGTCTTTGCAGATAAAATTAAGTAAAGGATGTCCAGATGAGAGCATTTCAGATTAAGGGTAAGTCTTTCCAGAGCAAGAAGGAAAATTTGCTCACACCAAGAAACAAGGAGAGAGGGCCTGTGAAAACAGAAGCAGAGCCTGGAGTGACACTTCCAAAAAAGTTACCCTTGGAGATACCAGAAGCTGGAAGAGGCCAAGTAGGATCCTCTCAGAGCCTTTGAAGGGAGTATAGCCCTCTCCGCACCTTGACTTTGTATTTCTGGTGTTCAGAACTGTGATGGAATACATTTCTATTGCTTTAAGACATGCAGCGTGTGGGAATTCATTGCAAGGCCACAGGAAAGTCATGTACTTCCTACAGTTTCTACTTACCTGATACTGTCCATTTTCTAAATCCACTGAGATAGTCACTCCTTGATTAAGCTGGGTAATGTTTGTAAACACATGTGAAATCCACGAAGTGCTGATATCATTATCATTGATGAATGAGAGAGGATGTGCTTCAGGATGCAGCCGTAACACTATATTCTTGGTTGTGTCTTCTGCACCATTAGGGATGCAGTACCGCTGAACCAAAGGGTGGATGCGAGGGTGACTGCCAGGGCAGCGGCAACGTGACTGGACATGCAGTCGAAGCAAATCTCCAGAGAAAGCTTCCAGAATCTCTCTGTGGGAGTCATGAGGAAGACTTAAGAACAAATGACACTAATAGAGGGTCTAAGAATTATTATAAGTGAATATTATGCTTTTCATGTTTTAATGAGTAACATTTAGCTTTCATGATTTTCCAAATGGAACATAAAATAATACTTAGCCTTGACCAAATAAGCATCCTCATCCTCATAAAATGTATATCAAAACAGTACATTTTTGAGCATTAAGTCTCCACATCTAGAAGCATGCAGCCCTTGTGTGTTTTTTCAAGATATATATATATATATATATAAATGTCATAATATAAGGGGTTGAAGGATGTGGTTCAGTGGCATAGTGCTTGGCTAGCATGTGTGAAGCCCTGGGTTCAATTCCCAGAACTGCAAAAATAAATTAATAATTATTATACTAATTAATTGTGCCTATTCGTGATAATATAGAAGAGTATCATTTATGTACGTTGTTCAACTAACTTGCCACTGAAAGCAAACAATAATATGCTGAAAATAATGAGACTTAAATTAGAGTTTCTAGTTCATCTGTGGAAAATAAGAAGAAAGCAACTATCATTTTGTGCTCTTGTTTTAGTGAATGGACTGAGGCCAAGGCCATTTGTCAATGATTTCCTGTGACTCATTTGTGCAGATTCTGGCACCCTGAAATGTTTCAATGGCTTTGGATCACATGGAAGCTGCCAACAGTCAACTATGAATGCCAATTCCAGGCAGATATATTTAATTTTTCCATTAAGGGAAATATACCTGTTTTAGATCAGAATTAGTCATCCTATTTATGGGCATTCTTCCATACAACACCTTTCCAGGCACTACAGGTAGGCCAATGCCAGGAACCCATGTGTAGCTAGAGAGACCAGACTGTTTTTCTCAGATCACAGTGAGGCAGTGAAAGAGCCAGGCAGCTTTTCCATTCACTAAACCATGTGAACTGACACCTTCTCCTTTAAATCACATTGATATTTTTCAGTTGACACCAGGCTTTGAATGGGTCCCAAAGTCACCATCCAGTATGAAATCTTTGCCCTCCAGGAAAAACTTGCCAACGAACTACTGCAACATGACACTTCCAGCATTTTAGGCAAAGGTGAGCTCAATGATAGCAAAGCTGGTGGCAGTCAGTCTCCTCAACAGTGTGTTCAGGTGTTATAGTATCCTTTATTCAGGAATCGCCTGATCATATAATTAATAAAAAAAGGGGTTTGAAATTGATAATGGATCTGCCACAGACCATAGTATCACCTCAAGAGCATGGCTTCTCAAATCCATTAGAACTGTCATTAAAAAATTTACTGCACTAATCTACTACATCTCTTTTAAAGAAACATGCACAAACATTTCTCTTACAGTTCTTCAATAAAAGTAAATGAGATCAATTCATCTATATAGTGATATACTATTATTTCATCAGATCATAAATTGAGAAAGTAACTTCAGAGGCCATCTGCAGCAAAATTTCATCTGGACTTTTCTAAGCAGAATGAAAATCTGTGTGTCTTTAAGAAGAACGAAGAAAAAGTTGCATTGACTCTGAAGATGAGGAAACAATTCATAAAAGCTAGTCAAAGTCTATATTATTTGTTCACTTGAAACAGAAAAATATATAACAATACTTTCATTCTTTTTCATCTCCAAGTCAAATAGCCCAGTATATTGAGAATTTCCCATGAACCAAAATAACTAATCATTTTCATTGTGCTACTTTCTCCAGTAGTTATAAATTCAACAAAGCAACTTGAAAAGGCACATGTAGCACTTTTGTTAGGTATTAAAAATCTCACGTATAGAATGATTAAACAAATGTAGCCCTGATTCTATAAAATATTCACAAATCAAGTTTTCTGAGAGAAAATCTGTTGTAAAGAATTTTATCAAATTATAAGGAGTTACCAAGAGAATAGCACTGGTAACACTTAACCAAAGCAAACACTGTAAACATTGAGTAGGTGATTTGACAAATGCTATAAAGATGAAAAATGCTATAGTCTTCATAGTACTCTTATTTAAGTGAATTCAGCATTTATCTTATACCTCTTGGGTTTGCAATACTACATCTTCTTACCTGTTTGTAAGTGCCACTTGGTATAATCGAAAATCTTGCATTCTTCCAACAAATTGTTCTAATCCTGCAAAAAATACTTATAAATGTGTATGTACATATAAAATATGAGAAGACTCAGTTTACTAAGAAATGCATAAAAACCTCAATAATATTTTAAAACTATAAAATTTTAAAGCATGTTTATATATCATCCTTTCAAATTCTTAAAGATCAGTATGCATTTTCTAATTCCACATGAATAATATTTGTTCCATGGACATTGCAACACTAAAATCAAAGTGAACACTTTAACTAGTTTATTTACTGACATAACCTATGGCTTTTCTTCCCAAATCAAATTTCTGTATAGTTTTTAAACCTATAAATCTATCATCTCATCAGCCCTAAATTTGATTGTCATCTGCTTCTGATCACAATTTCCTGTTTGCCCTGTTGGTAGCAAGACTACCAACAATCCGTATATCCCACCCGTTCTAGCTCCAAATTCTAGGGTGCCTGTTTGGATGCTTTTTCAACTTAGATTAATGCATCATTTAGAAAATCTCCAAAAAATGAAGATGAATTGAAGAGCTCCTGCTTATGGGTTCTTCTGTGTTAACAAATCTCAGTAGCATTGTAGTTCAATCTCATAATTTCATTACCATGGGAGAATTCTTCTGAGAAAAACAGATTCAAAGATGAATCTCCATTGAATTAGATGATCTTTTAAGGCACAGATACAAATCAACCTTAATCCACATAATATTGTCTTGTTAATTTGTTTGGCAAATATTTATGTAGGACAAAGAGGAAAAAATGTAAGAAAACTACCATCTCTTACATTTTTGTTATGTTTTCAATAAACAAAAAAATTGGTAAAAGGTAAAATTCTAGATAGTTTAAATCATGAGGACATAAAATGAAATAGGACTTAACACACAATGCCATTGGCATGTTTGATTCTTCTTTGCTGCTGCCCCTTGGTGCTGACTTAGAAGAAAACACACAGTTAGCATCCATCTGATGAATAAAGATGAAGAGTAGAATTAGCAATGTAGTCTCAGGTGTTGATCTCAGAAGCAGGACAGGAGTAATGAGCAATGAAGGGGGTAACTCAGGGACAAAAAGGCTCTGTGTGTGTGTGCGTGTGTGTGTGTTTGCATGTGTGGGTATATACATTTATATTATTTACATTCATATATTTATTCATATTTAAATGATATATTGAAAATCAAAATGACATATTGAAAAATAGAATATTTTACATATGAATACTTCTTCATGGGCACATATATTTTCAATTAATGTATTTTAAAGGAAATATATTCATAGGCTTTCCCTTCCTGCCTCTTGGTCTCAAGTATTTCTTCTCCTACAAGCTGAGGACCACAGGAAGGAGGTATTCTAAGTTGCCTCCTGATCTCTCTTTCCTCTGGGTAGTTTCTCTACCTGTTCATCCAAAATCAGACAACTAAAACAAGTGCAAGAAATTGTTCCTTCAAGTGACATTATGAGGACAAAACAAAACATCTACTAAAACTTTGTAGAAATCATTAGATGATTTCCAACACAATTTGCTTTAAAATTTTTAAGTAGCTAAAAGAAATAAGGAAAAGATGGTAAACACTTTGCTTAGGAATTAGCAATCAGATAACTAGCTTTGTAATACATTGGTCTGAATCCAGGATCTAAAAATTAAAAAAGGAGGAAAAATGGGAAGAATGTGTGTGAATACAGCCCAGTCACACGTATTTGTGTGATTTTGTTTGGGGAGGGGTAGGGCAGACAGACTGAGGAAATCAATCCTCACTGTATGACTTTTCCTTGTAATAGGTAATGTGCCAAGAATGAAGATGGATTTGCTAATTTATTCTTCCCTTTACCTATCTCCATTCACACCTCATCTTCCTCCTTCACACTCTATATTGCAGATCTATGGATTAATTTGTTCAGGCCTCATGTTGCCAAGCTCTTTTATTCCTAAGGTTTTACACTTGAATTTGTCTCTGTTTTAAATGTTCCTGCTCCACACTGGTCCTTCATATCTCAGTTTTGAGACATGCCCTGTGGAAAACTTTGAGGCTCACAAGGTCCTTTGAGCTGCTATAGCACTGTGCTAGGCACTTTCCATTCTGTTTTACAAATGCCCATTTATTCTTCTATCTTGCTTATGAAACATGAAAGGATATTAAATCAAATTCCCTGGCAAAACAAAATAGTAATTGGTCTTATTCACTGGTTAAGTCCTAGCTTTTAGCCAAGTTCCTGGCATGCACTAAACTGATCAATAAATATTTAATGATGGAAAAAGGAAGAAGGGAAGCAGAGAGAAAAGGAGAGTGATGAAGAGCTATACTATCTGCTATAGAAAACAAGTGGGGTGGTTGGCCTGCAAAAAGTATATGGCCCTTTGAGAAATATACCAAGGGTCATATGAAATCAGAGATTAGGACTTCACATTGGTGTAAGTTTTCAAATTAAATGATACACCCAAACATGTTGACAACCCAAGAGAAGTATCAAGTGATTAGAGATATCTGGGACTGATAATTTTGAGGTTGCATCAAAACAGGGACAAGACAAGGTAAGATTTCAGTAGTAGAGAAGAGGAGATGCACCACTGTGCTGAAGATGACAGGTAATAAACCAGCAGAAAGACAGGAGTCAAGGAATTCACCATCTCAGTGCAGTCAAAGAAGAGTGTGGTGGGAGTAAGGAAGTAAGTGTTTGAAACAATTGCAGTTCTTAACTTACTGAAGGTTAGGGGCACACAGAGGCTGAGCAACACCAGTGCTCCCTTTGGAAGCACTGACAAATGGAACAACAGGAAGGTCCCCACCACACTCAGAGCATGCTTGTCCACCAAGAAATTCATTGTTCTGGGCTGATTTGTGTGCCCCCAAAAACCTATGCTCGAGTCTTCACCCCTAGTATTTGTAAATTTGTTTTTATTTGGAAACAGGGTCCAAATAAATATAATCAAGTGATGATGAGCTCATTAAGGAAGGCCCAAATCCAGTATGACTTTGTTCTCTATGTATGAAAGGAAAATGCCATGCAAAGATAACCACACACAGGAAGCAGGGTGTATGATAAGAAGAGAGATGGATGTGGTGCAGCTACAAGCCAAGGCACACCCAAAAGCTAGTGGGGAGATTCTAATCCACGATTTTCAAATTGAGCATAAACCTGAAGTTACCTTGATGTTGGACTTCTAGCCTCCAGAACCATGAGAAAACAAATATCCATTGTTTTCAGATACCCACTCTGTGGTCCTTTCATTTCAGCCACAGAAAAGTGATATGGTTATCATTTTCTATTTTTGTTATTATAAAGAATTAAAAAGAAAATAAATTTTTATAACATGCATTTCATGCTATCCAACTTATTTTATCTGTATAAAATATTATCTTACAATGCTTTACATAGACCCTCTAGAGATATGTTTTTTTCTTAAGGGACCAGATTAAGGAAATAGATAGGGGGAAATAATTCATAATTTTGGAAGGCTTACCACCACTGAAAGAGGAAAAAAATGATGAACACTGATTTTGTCAAAATCTGGGTCATCACTTTAAATGTCAGGGTAATTTCATTCTTTTATGTATTTATTCATTTACAAATATTTATTGGGAACCTATTATGTGCCAGACACTTTTATGGGAGTCAAGATACATTAGTTAACAAAAGAACACCCTTGCTTTTATGGACGTACATTCAAGAATACAGGTAAACATAATAAATAAGTAACATATTAGAACATAACAAAAATAGAAATATAGAGCAGGGTAGAAGATATGGTTAGATTTTTTTAGGGATGGGTTTTCCATAGACAGCCCTCACTGATAATGGGAGAGAGCAAGTGAATCATGCAGACAGGCCAAAGTGTCCCAGGCAGGCACCAGTGAGTGTGCAGGCCCCTAAAGCAATGTGCTTGGCTCCCTAGGAGCTAGCATCCTGAAGCAGAAAGAATAAAGGAGGGAAAGGCCACTGGAAGATGAGGTTAGACAAATAACTGGCTGGTGGGGATGGAACTGCAAATTGTTAAAAGCCTTATAGCCCATTGCAAGGACTTTGGTTTTTATCCTGAGTAAAATGAGAAGCCACTGGAGGGCTGTGGGTAGAGTAATGACATGATCTCAGGTTTATTGAAAAGTGTTGAGATTAGAATATAAGCACAGAGGCCAGCAAAGAGGCTGTTGTAGTCATCCAGGTGAAAAATGATGGAATTCAGACCAGAGTGTTAGGAATGGAGATGTTCCACTCAATGATGAAAAATTGGAATGCACTTCATATATTTTAATAGTAGTTAAAGGGAAACTCTGCTGCAGAGGGATAATGAAATCTATTTTATCATCTATAAAGTAAAAGGGCTGGGTTTTATAACCTTTAAAAATCATTTTAGTTTTAAATTTTGGGGTCTATGATGGGACAATCATCACTACTGCTACAGAATTCATGTTTGAAGGAATTTTTAAAAAGAGAAAGTTTTCCAGAGACCTAGAATTAACGTGATTCATTCATCTCAAGCAAGAAAATTATGATATACGAAGAGAGTGCTATAAAATATTTCAAGGACACCGTCATAAGGATGGATTTTACTCATGTCTTTGCTAGTTGCCAATTTTTTAACAACAGATACTCCTGGGAATAAACATTCCATAAAGAGATTCCTCTTGGAAAAAAATTCACATGGCAAAGATAGGTCCACATTATATAAATTGATGAGGGAAATATGACTCACACAAGAAAGACCTTAGAGTTGTCCATTCATTAGATAAGTAATGACAGAGAAGCAGTACTGCATTACAACTGCGAGGCACTGCCAAGGTGGTTAAATGGGAAAACTGCAGATAAATAATCTAATATATAAAGCATGGAAAATCAGGTTTGCAATAAGGCTAAAAAAATATGTCAGAAAGAAATAGAATTATGTCAATTTTCAGATGGCATGCTTATTGACTAAGAAAATTCCAGTGAATATTCATGAAAGCTATAAGAATAAGTGAACTTAGCATACAAGTTCAATATATTTAAAAAAATTAATTTGATTTCTATATGCAAGTAATAAGCCAATGGAAATTTAAAATTTTAAGTGTCATTCATTTTAGCCACTAAAACATGAAATATTTTTTATAAATCTAATGAAGCATGATGGTGTCTCTGGGTAAAAACTATAAGACACTGATGGAACAAATAACAGGAGGTCATCAGAAGTGAGAATAATTGAAAATTCTACCATAAAAGGAATGCTAACACTAGCAAAGAGTATTAGATCAACTTTTTTGGAACTCTAGAAATAAAAGAAGACTTGGAAAAATCTGGGAAGTCTTTATTTTTAAGTAGCCAAATATTGGTTAAAAATAACAGGCTCTCTCACATTTCAACTTTTCCTGTTCTCATTCCCCTCTAAAATACAAAGTTTGTTTTGAAAACAATCTACAATCAGAGTGAAAGCAAGCAGCCTTGAAGCTTCTGGAAGAATCAGTAGAGGATTGGAACTCTTTCAAAGCCCCACCTTAAACAACTGTTATTTTTCTGGGAATACCCTTAAAAACATCACTAGTAAGGCTTGAACTGACCGAATTCACTAGTGGGAAGTCTTTGCCCTAGGGATAGTCATTATTAATAATCAGTGGCAACTACTTAAACTTGCAGTTGACCAAGGCACCATTAATAATTGAGAAAAACAGTAAAGCAATCCAAAAATTTAAGTGGAGAAGCTAGGGAATGATGTACCCATAGGAGTCTTTGCAAAGTTCTGATATATGCAATGAAATCTAGAAGGCTGTATACATGCAAAGGGGTATGTACATTCCCAGGTATGCACGTATGCTTAAGAAAGATCTGAGAAGAGAGCACATATGCTTAAGAAAGATCCTACCTCTGCTTGACCTTGAGGCTCTAGGCAAGCAGGAAGTTGTAACTAAAGAATACTAAACTGCTTAGTGTTAAGGTCATTGTACTCTATGCATTCAGAAGGGCTCAGCAAAGACTGAAAAACTCACTGCTTCTAGGCATTTAAGAAATTCTCCGTCTAGTCATTGGCTGACCATTAAGCTAACAAAACAAACTTCACTGGCCATTTATAACAAAAGAATATAGACATTAAAAAATTATTTCAAAAAGTTCAATAAACAAGCAAATTGCAGCAACAAACCCTAGAATGAAAAGAATCTTATTTCTGGATTTTCTACAATTACATAGTAAAAATATGTGATTTCAACAACAAAAAACTAGGAAACTTGCAAAGAAATTAGAAAGTTTAACTTATACACAAAGGGGGAAATGAACAATAGAAATTGGGTCAATTATAAGTGCAAACATTAAACTTACTAGACAAAAAATTTATTTTTTTTCCATGAAGATTAAGTTTATATGCTGTCAAATAAATGTTCAGAGGATGGTGGGAGATCATGGCTTATAAGCAGCTCTGCTAAGCATAGTTTTATAAGGTCCCAGACTCTTTCTTAGAGAAAGAATTTAAATGAACTATTTTAAACATATTCAAAGAACTAAAGAAAACTGTGTCTAAATTACTAAATTAAAGTATAAGAATAACACTTCAACATGAAAATGGAAAATGAAAAATTCACTTGGCAATGCCCAGGCACTTGTCAGAGCAATTAAGTAAGAAAAAAAAAAATGTTTCAATGATGAAAAATATATAGAAAATTTTTATAGATATAAAATTCTAAGAAATCCACTAACATCTATTAAAACTAATGAGTGAGCTAAACAAATTTGCAAGTTACAATATCAATATTTAAAAATCAATTACATATCTACATATTATCAGTGAAAAATCCAAAAATGAAATTATGTAATATCCACTTTGCTTTCACAAAATAGCAACAACAAATCTTCAAGATTGGTCCTGGACCTATTAAATCTTATTTTTAAAATAAATACCTCAAGCTTGTTGCAACAGAATGTATCTGTAATCCCAGTGACTCAGGAGGCTGAGACAGGAGGATCACTAGTTTAAGGTCAGCCTTGGCAACTCAGACTTTCCACAACTTTGAGACACTCCATCTCAAAATAAAAAATAAAAAAGGGCTGCTGATGTAGCTAAGTGTCAAAGTGCCCCTGAGTGCTATCCCCAGTATAAAAAAAAAGTCCCTAAACTCATTTAATCTACCTAATACAAAAGTTAAACTCAATGAAGATCACAGAACTAATAAAACTATAATACATCTAGAAGAAATTATAGTGAAACTCTGCAATCTTGACTTGGGTAAAGATTTTATAGTTTAAAACAAAGGCACAATCATATAAAAAGAAATATAGTGGTAGGATTGGACTGGACAACCTTAACAGACTTCCTTAGGAAAATCCCTGATAAAGTGGCTCTGATTCAGATTCACTTAGGAATAAGGTGGGAATTGAAAGAGCTGAACAGGCCTATATATGTGAAATGTCTATTATACACAATACCAAGCAATAGCAATCAGAAAAATCAGAAACAGCAGAACAAATAACCATCCAGAAACAGTTGCCAGGAATTGATCTTAGGCTATACATCAAAATGTTCTTTACCTTTAATGCATTTCAGGAGAAAGTAGTGTTGTTTTAAAAAGGATCTTGATATTAATGACAATAACAAAGATAGCCAATAATTACTGACTATTAAATAGAAGGCCATTTTCCAAATGATTACATGCACCTACAATGTTATTTAATCCTTCTAAAAACACTATTGCAAGATATTCTCTTTTTCTTCTAATTTTACAGATGTAGGAAATGAAGCATATCAATAATTAACAAATTTTACCAAGGTTTTTCAAAACAGGTCATAAATTGGATTTTCAGGACATATTCTTAAAGAAAGGAAGAGGAAAAAAAACCATAGGCACAATCTCATTTTTAACCATTGATGCAAAAATCATATATGAACAAGTTAAAACTATCATATTGAAAAATATATTATATAAAAATAAAAACCTTAGGCCAGGCGCGGTGGCACAAGCCTATAATCCCAGCACTTTGGGAGGCTGAGACAGGAGAATCACGAGTTCAAAGCCAGCCTTAGCAACAGTGAGGCGCTAAGCAACTCAGTGAAACCCTGTCTCTACATAAAACACAAAATAGGGCTGGGGATGTGGCTCAGTGGTCGAGTGCCCCTGAGTTCAATCTCCAGTACCAAAATAAATAAATAAATAAAATAAAACCTTAAATAAGTAGGAAGATCTGGGAAATTTCTTAGCAAAGGTCATAAGGTAAAATGCAAAAGCATTTCCATTAAAGTAATGCCAAGTTAAGGATGCTTTTTCTATCATTTTATGTGGGTACAAGGACTTCTAGATACTACCATCAGTCAAAAGAAACAAAAGACATAAGAATTAGAATAAATATATGGTTTATAAATTACATGTTTTTCTACATACAGAATCTCAATAAATCCACAGTAAAATTATCGGAATCAATAAATTCTAAAATGATGATGGAAATAAGAATGACATAAAAATCCACAATATTTTATATTTGCAGTAGCAAATATAAAATGCAATTTATTAAAAGATACTATTTATAAAAGCACCAATATCTTGAGACATCCAGGAATAAATAAAATTCAACAAATGTATGAATGTCTTTTATGCAGAAAGTTATTAAAAGACAAAAAAAGACAGATAAATACAATGATATATCATCATCATGAATGAGAAAATTTAATATAACAACATAAAGTGTCCCTAAACTGTAATATAATTTTAATTCAATTCCAATGAAAAAAATTCCTGTAGGGATTCTTGTGAATGTTGATCCAAATATTCATTTTGGAGAATAAGACCTAAGAATAATCATATTGAATAACACTAGGAAGAAATAACTTAAAAGTTAAGATATAGAAACCTAGATAAAGCTATCCCTTTAGGCAAGAAATTAATCACCCTGACCTCTGAAGCAAATTTTTAAACACTATTATAACACTGGACATTGAGATACAATGCAGGTGGCTTTAAAACCCAGTAAGGAAAGCAATACAAAGCAATGGGACACATGCATGCCAATAAAGATCAGTAAATTAAATCTCTACCTCACACATTAAACAAAAATTAATTTCAGGAAAAAATAATAGCCTATAGTATGCCAGTACAAGAAAAAGTTTTTTAAATAAGATATAAAATATATGAACCATAAAAGAAGTGATTGATATATTTGCCAATGTTAAAATTCAAAACTGTGCATGACTTTCAAAAGTTAAAGTCAAGCCACTCGAGGGAATTTTTTGAATCAGCATAACTAAAACATTTGAAGTACAGATAATAAGCATAACTCCAACTAATAAATTGAAAAAAAATAATGCATGTGAAAATGTAATAAGGGATAGAGTAGAACAATTTAGAGAGGAGAAACTTGAAAGCCACATAAACACATATTTTCAAATTTTTACTAGTTAATAATGGCAATAACTATAAAACAAAAATAAAGGAATATTTATATTGTGATTTTGATGGAAATTAATGTCTGAAAACAAAACATGTTGGTGAGGACACAGGCAGATGGATAGCCATCGGATGCCGGAGGAATACAAATTGGACCTACCACTTCAGGGAAGAGTGTGGCTATATAACAAAATGGGAGAGGAGCACACCAAAGGAACCTATGGAAACTTTTATGGTGCCTTATCTACAAAAAGCCCACAAATGCACATAAGGAGACACAATATTAACAGAATTGTATAAATTACCAAAATAGAAAGCCCAAACTTTGAACATGGGAATAATAATCTATGCTTCTTTCACAAAATAGAATACTAGTAGAGCAGCTAAAATGAATCAACTGGATCTCAAAATTGAATATACCAAAAAACAATTTTTGTGAGGGAAAAATAGTTACAGATATATTAGCAAATATATCAGAAACAATGTTCTTAAATTTTAACAACATTAAGATGACAATATACATTATTTAGAGAAAGATAATAGTTTGAACCATTTGAAATAAGTTAATATTGAATCATTTTTAATATACAAAAGGCATATCCATATGGCTGAACCCAATAATAAACACATTAAAAACACATGTGAATGGTGGGTATAAATGCACAAAGGAAGAGGATCTTTATGAATCTTTAAAAATGGTTTAAGTTCTTTTTAAAATTTTCAAGTGATGAATGTTTCTTACCTAGAATAGTGCCTAATTTGAAAAAACAGGTACCAAAATAAATTATTTTAACAATGAGTCAAGACTAGCTTTATTCTTATTAAAAAAATTAATTAGAACTAGAAGTAACAACTGACATAGATATCATTAAATATCACTAAAGATAACTTATAAATCTTTAGAAGAGAACATCTAGTATGAATTTAAACAGCATCCTCGTTGAAAGTAACAGAGCTTAAAAGACTGAGCTTTGACAAAACTCTTAACAGATTCATATATCGAAGAAATAAATTATCAATAGGGTACAATAAAAAGCAAATTTGTGTCTATTAAACCACGACTTTGGTAATGAATAGTCTTTCATAATTTCTATCAAGAATTCAAATTGAAATTAAAATCATGCATAATAGGGTCAGGTTAATTATCTGATCTCTATTTACTTCATTGGTGACACTAACAACATTTTGTTTTGAAATAAATTAAAGGCAAATGATTAAAATCCAGAACTTCAAAATATAATGGTTCGAGGATGGAGAGCCAAAGAAGTTTACTTAGTAACTTTTCATGCTCATTATAGTAAAGCTTCATGCTAAAAAATTTATAATGTGTTTTCTGGTTTTCTTACTATTACTGTTTTCAGGCATCAACAGCAAATATAAGTATATTCAGTGGGTACGCTGAACCATAAGAAAGAAATAAATGTCAACCCAAAACCCCTATTATAGACAACAACCAAAAATGCTAGCATTCGATGTAGTCATAAAATCAATTCATTATTATATACAATTACATAATACGTATCCTATTAATGAATACCTTGAACTGAGGAAAGTTTAAAAATGCACATCCAAAATCAGTAGTTGAAATCAGCAAAAAATATCTTGAAGAATTAACAGATGGCTATAAAATATTCAAAAGTAATAAAAGTAATAAAAAATTGTCAGAGAATATAGCCTTATACCATGTTTACCTCACCATTTCCTTTCTCTTTGGAGCTAGACTTCTCCAAAATCTGCCCTGAAATCTCCTCCTCTCATTATTTAATCTCATTTGAAATTATCAATTGTCCCTTTTCTGCCACAGTCACAAAACAATATCCAATCTTAATCGCTACCCCATGCATGATTTTCAGTTTTACAAATTCTCACTCTCCTTGATACTCTGTTGATGGATATTGAAGAACTTCTTGAAATTTCCTGCAACTTTCTTCACTTGGATTCTAATATCCTGAACCTTCTGGATCACATAGGAATCTCCTCTGCTACCTCCCTTCCACCTCAACATTTCCCAACCACCTATCTGTAGTTTTTTATTCTCTTTCCCTACATCCTATCCTTCAAGGATTGCCCCTGCCTCTAGAGATTAAAAAACAACTTCTATGAATATTTTCTTATCTTTACATCTTTCAGTCTTAAATCAATCTGCAATCCCAAGTTTGCTCTCCCAAACGATCTTTTGTCATTTCTATTTGGATATTTCTGTTCTATTACAAATATATAAAGAATGAGTACTCATTCCCCCAGACTTACTCTTTCCCCTCCATTATCCTGCACTCCTCTCCTCTTTTCCTTCTCAATTCCATCCCACACCCTATTTACACACACACACACAATTTCCTTATTTCCATTTTGGTATAGATAGGAAACATCTTTGATGCCTGTTTTCCCTTAGGAACAATGTCTGCTCAAGTATGTATACACTACATTTTCCATTCTCACCAACCTGCTTCTTTAGATATCACTTCTGGAATGTGGGCGCAGAAAATGAGACTGACACACCAATTTCAGATGAAAAGATTTATACTCATTGTACTCTGCCCTTCAGAGCCACCCATCCATTCATTGATTCACCAAATATGTATTGAGGAGCTATCATGTTACTGGCAAATCTTCTGGCTTCTGGAATACAACAGAGAGCAATGGCAATCTAAACAAAAAACAAACAAACAAAAACACCCACCTGCTTTCACAAAACATATTCTAGAGGGAAAAACAGGCATATACAAACAAATTAAATTGTATGATACATGTTTTATTAGTCAGATTTTTGTTCCTTTGACAAGGAACTGAGAATATCAACTTAAAGGAGAAAAACTTTATTTTGACTCATAATTTCAGTGAAGATCCAGCTTCACTGTTTTGGGTCTGAGGTGAACAAAACCTCATGGTAGAAAAGTGTGGCACAGAAAAGCTACTCACTTTTCATGGCAGCCAGAAAGCAAAGAGAAAGGGGCCTGGGACAAGAAATGTGCCTCTAGGCACACCCCCAGTGATGCACTACCTACAACCATGCCCTATTGACTACAGGTTTGACCATCTCCCTGTAGTCCATCCAGTGATCAATGGATTAATTGATGGATGAGGTCAGGATCCTCATGATCCAATCACTCTCAAAAGTCCCACCTCCGAACATGGCTCCAGTTGGGAAAAATATTTTTAATATATGGGCCTTGGGAGGACATTCCAGATCCAAACCATAATACACATTGGAGATAGACACTATGGGGAAAAGAAATCCAGCAGTATATGGAGGACCTAAAGTAGGAAGTTGGTGTCTGCAATTTTAAACAGGGAGGTAGGGTAGACACCTTTCAGAAGCTATTTTGAGCACACCTGAAGTCAGTAAGGGAGTCAGCCTTATGCATAGTATAAAGGCCCCAGTAGTATACTTCACATATTCAAGAGAATAGAAGTGTACTTCACATATTCAAGAAGGAGGCAAAGGAAAGAGAGCATAGGAAAAAACAGTAAGAAATCGAGCCAAAGAAATAACTGCAGTCAGTTCATGGAGGTCTTACAGGCTATTGTAAGAATAGTGGCTTTGACTCTGGTGAAATGGGGAAACCATCAAGCATTTGGAGCAGAGAAGTAATATGTCTAATTCCTATTTCCTAGAACAACTCTGGCTGCTGTGCTAAGTGTTAAGTGGAGGGCCAGGCAGAACAGTTTAAGAACTACGCAGGAATCCAGGCAAGAGCCACTATGCCTCAGACTGGGATATCTGCAGTGTACAGTGGTGAAAAGGAATCAAAATCTGGATACATTTTGAAGAAGTCAACAGGATTTCTTCTGATACAAAAAAATTTTGAGTATAAGAGAAAGAGTACGAAAAAGGATGACACCAAGTGTTTTGCTCTGTATTGGTGGATAAATAAACTTGCTCTCACTTGTGATGGGGAATTCTACAGGAGAAGCAAAATGTAGGTCAAAGTAAGAGATCTAATGAATAGCCAGTTCAATTTCAGAAAAAAATAAGTTTAATTTTGAAATATAAATTAAATATTCCAGTGAAGATTTTGAGTAGTCTGATGTATATACCAGTTTGGAGTTAAGACACTTGGGGGATAGAATTAAATTTGGAAGATAAGCCGTTTAGGTGATATTTAAAGCAACAAGACTGGACACGATCATTAAAGGAATGAGTACAAGTACACTTGGGAAAAGAGCTATGTCTTCAGCATCTTAAGGCCTAGATAGCAATATTAAGAAGTCAAAAGGACACAATAAATCAAACTGAGAAGTAACAACTACAGATTCAGAGACAAACCAAGAGGTGATGGATTTTTAGATGCCCAGTGAATAAAGCATACCATGGAATGAGTAGCAATCAACTTTATTACATGATGCTATTGGGTCAAATAAGGTAAAGACTTGAAATTAACAGTGAGATTTATGATGTGAATGTCAGTAGAGATTTCACAAATGCAGTTTACATGAAGTGGTAAGCTACAGTACTGACTGCAGTTGATAAAATTGGAAAGGAGAAATTAAAGATGAGTCTGGTAAAAATACTTCAGGGACATTGGATACAAAGAAGGAGCAAGAAAATGAAGTAGTAGCTGGTAGAAGAAATAGGAGGCCAAGATAATGTTTTTAAAAGGAAAAATAATAATGTCTTATGCCCCTCAAAATGTATCACTAATACAAGGTATTGTTTAAAATGAAGAGGAGCAAAAGGGAAAAATATTCTGTCAGATCTATATCATATGCCAGAGACTAGCATAAATAGCAGTGGGAATATATAGAAGTTCTTTTATGATTTGAGTTGATTTTCATAATGAATAGGAGGTGACGTCAGCCCAGAATCAGGATAAGTTCAGGAAGAGAAGCAAACATAAATGGTCATAAACAGGGAAAGTGAAAGGAGGAGGGAAATACAAAATGATTATAGGACAGCATCAGAGCACATGTGGTCACCAATGAAAGTTGAGACTAGTCAGCCTGACTTGGCATATTTATCCAACATGGTGGCATTGCTAAGGACATATCAAAAACAAGAGAAAGGCAGTGGAATCAAGGTGTGTGCAAGGAAATGATTATGATTGACCATGAATCTTACATTGAGTTAAGAAGTAACAGAGTATATTGAGGAATTGAAGGACAGTTGAGATCTTCTGAGTGAAGATTCCAAAGGAATTAGAGGATTGCTGGACTCAGGGTACAAAGGGTACCAGCTGATCAATACAATTACATATCTGACAGAATGAGTGCAATAAATGTGTGTGCTATCCAAAGTGATTTAAAGTTTGTTTGTTTTTTTTCTAGACAGAGTTGCTGGGAAGCAGAGATTAAAAGACATTTCTCTGCACAGCAGTCACATAACTACTAGTTAGCAAGATGAGCTGCTAGATTTGTAATACAAAACATGTTTCAGTTTTAAATAATAAGCAGTGAATAGATTTCAGGCAATCCAAAGAAAACAGATATGAAAGGTTAAAAGTCAGAGATAAAGTTAGGACCCACAAAATTCTCCAGGAAAAATTAGAAGGTATAAGTATAAGGTTATGACCTCTTACTAAAATAATCCTAGGGACCAGTTGGTGCCATTTTTGTCCAGAAATCAAGACCATTCATAACTGAAGCTAGAGGATTACAGTTAGCAGAGGGTAGTGACAAAGAAAGCAAAGGGAGGCATGTTTGATTCTAGAATAATAATTTGACTTCCAATATCTGATTTAAATCTAAAAATTTGCTAGAAAACATCATGTGGCTAGCAATTTAACAACAAAAAGAGTCAGAAAATTTATAGTCTTTGTTAAACCCATCAGAAAACGGTGGTCCCAAAGAAACATAAATGAATTAAATTGTATACAGTGAGAAGCCTTTCATAAGAAATGAACCCAACATTGCTCTTACATAATAGATAAAGCCAAGGCTGCAATATTTTATATAAGATGTTTTTAATACAATAAAAATATTTTAAGATATAAGAAAAAGAAAGAAAATGTGGCCCATCATAAGAGAAGAAAGGGTTGATAGAAATACAGACATGACTCAGAAAACAATTTGAAATTATTAAATATGAATTTGAAAATATCTGATAAAAATGCTAATATCTAATGGAAATGGTCAACAATATGTGTGAAGAAATGAAATATTTGAGCAGACAGAAGAAATCTGCAGAAGAATAGTCAAAAGGGAAAATGGGTAAATGGAAACAATGATTTACTAAACAAAGGATTTTCTAGATGGGTTTAAGAGCAACATAGACACAGCAGTCTAACAATAAGTGAATTCAAGACAAATTAATAGAAAATATCCAAGCAGAAACATTAAGGAATGAATAAGGAAAACATGATAAAGACACAGACAAATAAAAATGTGTCCAAGATCTTGGGTACAATAGTCAGTGAAATAACACAAATGTAATTACTGGATTGGAGGAAAAAGAAAGAAAATAGAGAAGAAGAAAAAAAGAAGAGAAAGGAAGATTTAAAGAGATACTGATGGAGAACTTTAAAAAGTAATGAAAACACCAACTTACAGATTCAAAGAATCTGAGCAAACCTCAAGCAGAATTAATACAATTAATATCATGCCTAGGTACAGCATAAAGTAAAAACCTGAACATAAAAAGGAAATTTTAAAAACATCAAAACAAAAACAACCCATAGCATACATGAGAGTCCTGACATGAATAGTGGATAATTTCACCGGAAACAAGGCAGGAAGAAGACAATGAAACAAAATAGTTAAAGTTCTAAGAAATAGAAATAATCAATGTAGAATTCTAGAGCCAGTAAAAAGCAGCTTCAAAAGTAAAGAACTGTTAAAGACATTTGCACAGAAGGTTAGAGAACTTGTTTCAGCAGGCTGAACTATAAGCAATGGAAAAGGAAGTTCTTCAGGATGAAAAAAATAACACCAGGTGGAACCCAGGTTTTGCAGGAAACACTGAAGAGCACTAGGAAGGACTAACCTTTAAAAAAGATTATCTCATGGATTTACCTAGACAAAACATTGCACACCTAATATGTCATGGCTCTAAATTGAAATTATTTCCTTACCTACGGAAATAATTTTGATTTTGAGCAAAATATTAAATATATTATTTTAAAACATTGTTTCAAAAAAATCAATAAACTCAGGTAATATCTAAATTAACAGTATCTATAACACCAAAATTTTTCTGGTGAAACCAAAAATGAACCAAATACATTGTTTATAAGTTTTGCATCACCCCCAAAAAATGCACATAAAGTACACTTAAAAAATGAAGAAACAAATTAGGAAATTGTATTGGAAGTTAAACTCTTTGTCAAAGTCACTTGGCTTTTAAGAAGCAGAGCTGGGATTCAAACTCAAATCTGATTCTAAATCTCATGCCTTGCCTCTCTGGCAGTATTATAGGAATAATAATTTGTATGCAAAATGAGGTAAGTATCCAGTATAGATTTGATTTTCCTCAACCCATGTATCCAGTATAAGATTTAAATAAACAAAATTGCTAATATTATGTTTCTACTATAAAAATTAGCCCTTTCTGGCTGAATTTCAATTATTTTGTTAGAATGAATCTATTCTGTGAAATGTTTCCATTTGTCATTTTGTCCAAAATTAGAAAATATTTAAAATTTTATTATGAAATAGTGTAGTTTACTAAAAGTATTTCAATTCATATAAAAACAAATTTGAAAATCAGTTACTTGTAGTTATAGAGATTAACATTATTAACATTCTGGGGTTGCTTTGTTTTGGTACTAGGGATTGAACCCAGGGGTGTTTAACCCCTGAACCACATCCCCAGTCCTCCCCCTGCCCTTTTGTTTTATTAATTATGAGACAAGGTCTCAGTTTCTGAAGCTGACTTTGAAAATGCAATTGTCCTTGAACTGCTGGAATTACAGGTGTGCACCACTGCACTCAGCTAACATCCTGAATAGCACTTTGACATATATCCTTTAAGATATTTATATATATATATACACACATATATATATTCATAAAGTATATAATATATATGTATGTTCATAAAACATGCTAAATTTAGAGATTTTTCCACACACTTGCTCTTGCATATAATAATACATGAACCCATTGCCATGTTCCTACAAAAGTCATATTTTTTTTCCTAGTGATATTTACTATTCCATATAGGTATGAATTATAATTTATTTAACCAATTCTCTTCTGAAGTTTTTAACCAATTCTCTTCTGAAGTTTCTCTTCTGATATTAGTTATTTGCTATTTTAGATAATTCTACTGCGAACAATTGAGTCCATATTCAAGCCCTTTTCTATTATTTGCTTGAGACAGTGTCCTGAAAGTAGCATTCTTGGTTCATGTATCTTCCATATTTCTACTTTCTGATAGTTTAGATTAGCCCCAACTCTGTCTTACACTGGTATAATCTCTTTTATTCTTTGCCAAACTAAGTACAAAATAAGCCCGGCTTAAATTTTAAATACTCAGCTTATTATTCTGATGTTTCAACACTTTTATATTTCTGAATAAGGTATCATGCTAATAAAAGTCTTTGTTATGCCAGGATCATAGAAGCACTTGCCTTCATTTTTCTCTACTATCTCATGATTATATATTTTACATTCAAGCTTCATCAACAGTTTATATTTAGCATGGTTGTGAGGCATACATCTAACATCTTTGTTTTAATGGCATAACTGACTAATTGTGCTGATAGTATTGCAACATAATCCTCATACAATGATCTGAAACCAACTTTTACTTTAATTCAGCCCCTCTGTATACCTATGTGAACCTCATCCCTATACTTTTTCCATTCCATTTATCTGTCTTAATTCATCAATTTTTATACTTTCCTATTTCTTTTCTTTTTAATTGCACAGAAATTTGCTCTCAGAAAAAAATTAGCATAATGTCAGTTGAATTGAAAGGAAAATGAATTTTCTATACCTAGTTAAGTTTAGAAATATAAACACATATGTCACTAATAGAAAATAAAAGTTGCATTCAGGGCTTGGTAGAGCAGTGGTAGAGCATCTATCTGCATGGTATGTACCAGGCCCTGAGCTCCATCCCTTGGCAGGACAAAAGAAAACAAGAAGCATTCCAACTCTAGGACCAAGAACAAATGAGTTAGGAAGTATATGAAGTAGGAAACATGGGAGAGAAGGCAAGTTATTAGCTTTAAGTGATTATCTTTTTCAGCCTTGGGCCTTTGATTTGATAAATATTTATTGATTACTTAATGACCAATGACCTTCTTAAGAAAGTGCTACACATGTTTGAACACAATGCAGAAATATCTATCTTTAATAGGAAACTAGCTCTCTGTTAATAAATTTGTTCAGAAACAGTTCTGAAAAGTTGTGACACACATAGTTCTGTAGTCTTAAATCCAAAATTTGGAGTGGTTATGTCTGTGACCACAGTGATATTAGTGACTCCTCATAACTACATGTCTGCTAGTACAACTCCCCAAAGTTATAAGTGCAATGCAAAGCACTAAAATAAATCTATAACTGTAAACAAATACTCCAAGAAGCTGATACACATTTGATGTTCTAAAGTGTTTATATTTTTGTATTTAAAAATCAGTTTAACAATTCAGATTATCCAATTCATATGTATAGATGAAGATCAAGTGAAAAAATATTCCTTTCTCCCACTGGAAAATTTCCTAAAGGAGGCAAAGTCAAGTCTACAGAAACAGAACATATCATTGGCAAGAATTTTTCTAGAAAGTTATGTTATTCAGATATAAAACTCAAAGAA
>PVHX01020184.1:0-32618 GCA_004024805.1 Geosciurus inauris
CAAGTGCTCTCCTCCCAGATGTCTTGGGGAGCATCCCTTCCAGGTTCCCCTGATGGGGTGCTTCCTGTCCATGACCCAGATTCCACCTCCACGGACCCAGAGCAGCTCGTGACTTTTGCCAGGAAACTCTAGACACTCCCCATGAATGAGGCTCGTGGCTCTGAGGACCAGCTCTCAGTGTCTCATTGACGTGTGTGCACTGACTAAAACCTTCCCCTCCCATTCAGGGGCCAGAAGGGTACCCAGGCCAGGGCTCTAACGGCTGCAGAACCCTGGGCTGCTACTCAACCCATCTGTGTACCGACCTCCTCATCTGCAAAATGGGAACAGTGAGTGTACCCCTGCTAGGGACGTGCCTCAAAGACAGGTATTACCTTTCTGAACAGGGCCCTGAGTACACTTCATGTTGCAGAAGTATTAACTATTATCGCCTCAATTCCAGCACTATCAGAGCAGTGTTAAATTCCCAGAAAGTTAAACTGTTACACTATGCTAATATCTAATATTTTGCTAATTTATTCTCAATAAGTCAGGTTTTAGCCCTTATAAACTGAAAACAAACAGAGTAACCTGTCTGCCTAAATGCATCCTGCTTCCTGCACAGAGGCATGGATGCCTAGAGCACTCCAGGTGCCCTCCTGCAGGAGGAGGTGTGAAGAGAGGCAGAAGCCCAGCAGCAGCAGAGCCCAGGTGAGCCTGTGCATGAGCTGGGGCCCGTGCACCTCCCTGAGTGGTGACCTGCCAGGCAGTGCTATGGGGCCATGCTGGAAGCATGCATCCCCTCCAAGGAGCCGGCCTCCATCCTGTAGCATCAAGGGTGTTGATGGGGACAGACTGTGCTCACCAGGGCGGAGACTGAGGAGAGCATCCTGCCCTTCTGTAGCACAGAGGATGGGGAACAGCAGCTGGCCCAGCCCACAGGGAGGCACAGAGGCACACTCACAAGGAGCCGGGGCCCCGGGCGGCAGCCCAGTGCCCATGGCAGCCCCAGAAGCCACCCAGCCCTCCCTGCCTGCTCATGGGCGTCCTGAGGACCCAGGAAATTGGTGGCCCAGGGAAGTATCTTTGCACATGGCATCTTCCTCACCCTGTGGTCACCTTCAGGATCCCATTACCACAGGTCCTCCCACCTTCCCAGGAGGCTTTTGAGAAAGTCCAGAGCCCACACTACACTAAATCCATCAGAGCCCCGCATGCAAGAGTCCTCTAGAGTCCATTTTCATTGCAGGTGGAGCAGCCTGGCCACTGCTGAGACTCTACCAGGGAAGGAGGGCAAGGGCTGCAGAAGTTGGAGGGTTGAACCAGTTAGGGAGAGACGGGAAAGAAGAAAGCAGAGGGAAGACTCCAGCGTGTCCCCGACCTGTGCCTGCAGGGCTGCTAGCATTGCTGGTGCCCCGGGAGCGTGGCCGGGGCCAGGCTGTGCTGCGATCCCTGGCAGCACTCATGAGCGCAGCTTGAAGGGCAGGTCCCAGCTCCACCGCCCGTGTTCGGGGAGGATTATTTTACCACAGTGTGATTAGGATCTGGCATGCCGTGCACAAATGATAGCCCGGGTCACTGTGTAATCATGAGACACCCCATGGGCAAAACAAAGGATTAAGTAATTGCAGCTGGAGAGAGCCACACGCGGGCGCCACTTGTAACTGAACCATCACCATTACCAAGCCTCCAAGCTCCATCTACCCTGTTGACACAGGCGCTAGGGCAGCATCTGCAGTCAGAGGGACACGCTGAGGTTCCAGGGCTGCTATCCAGCCTGCTCTGGACCCATGCCTGGCGCAGGGCTGAATGGCATGCACCTGACTTACCGTTTCTGTGGAGTGTTGAGACATGTCTTCCTCCTGACACCCTCCTGGGGCTACCTGGCATCTCAGGTGACATTGCCAAGACAGAGTTGGTGGGGCTCAGTCTCCCACACAGTTCTCAGGAAGTAGAGGATGTCCAGGCTGGCCTTCACCACGCCTCCCAGACGTACGTCATTGCCCCAGAGGAAACACCTGAGTGAGACACGGACAGGGACAGCCTCCCACGCGCTGTGTGTGCCTGCTCCTAGATGTGCCTCTCTGAGGTTCCTGCTGCCTCGACTGCTTGGGTGTGCGGCTGTGCTCCTGAGCTCACACCTCAGGCAGGAGCCACTCACTCTGATGGACGTGGAGCCACACCCTGTCCTGTCCCCCTGCACTGAGGCCTAGGTGTCCATGTCCCTCTTTTCACACGTTGCTCCTCCTCCTCATCCTGGCCACCCTCTGCCCCACTCTGCCCCTGAGCCTCCTCACTGGACCTGGCACATCTCTGCCCCAGACATGCTCTGTCCCCATGGCCACCTGGGTCTTCAGGGTGCAGGTTCAGAGCCAACTGACTACTCCACACAGGCCAGCCTCAGACAGGACACATAACTGCCACGTCTGCGGGACACTGGATAGTGACCACTGAACCACAACCCATACGGATCACATTCTTCAGCAAGGGACCAACGAGCAGGCAGAGGCACTTGGGCCTTCTAGACAGTGAGATGTGGTATGTGCGTTCTCCTGTGATCGCATTTGTTTTGGAGAATGTCCTTTTCCATTTCTCCACTCCTCTGGATGCGAAAAGAAGATTGCCCCAAGAAGCTAAGCCAGCCCAGGGCAGGGGTGGACCGTCCACGGCAACACTGCTGGCCTGCAGCCCCCCACCCGCAGAGCTGCGTCCGAGCCCTGGCCCACCTGCACTGCAAGCTGGCGAGGCCTTCTGTGCCAACAGCTCAGCGTCTGACTGCCACAAAGTCACAAAGGGCTCTTCTGTGATCTGAATGAAACTTGGAAACCCAGAAACCACTGAAAGAAGAAAAGGTAAAAGATACACATGTCCGTGTGACGAAGTCAAGGCCAGGCTGCCCGGAGCTCTGTGTCGGGTTCTGGGCTGGTTCCAGGATTCTTCCCAGATCATCCTGGCTCAGGCTGGGGTCCGTGGCCTCTCCATCTGCCCTGCTGGAGCAGGTAACAATGCTGGTACCCACCAGAGCCTGGCCACAGAGCGTGAGCAGAGCAGAATGGCTGGTCACAAGGACAGGACAGGGGCAAGCCGCCCTGGGCATCTGTACAGGCTGGACGGAGTCAGCGCAGAGACGGCAGGAAGAGGGGGAGACAGAGCAGCCATGCCCCCCCCTGGTGACTTCCAGGGCCAACGGCACTGCACAGTTCACAGACGCGATTCTTTCTCATTAAAAAGAAAGCTGGCTAAAAATCAGTCGTCCAAACGAGGGAAGGGAAGGGGAGGCTGGGGATGTCAATCCGAGTGGGGGTGATGAATGGCTTTCAGAATCTTCCCTCAAATATTCAGGGAAAAGGAAATGTAAATTGTCTTTGAGTTTTTGAGTCAGAGCTAGTGAGGACTCAGTAAGAGTAAGAGCATCTAAAAAGAATGCACCCAAAGAAGAACGCAAGAGTCTATCTTTTAGGGTGCACTGAGGGAGGTCGTGTCTAGGGGTGCATGTGATGAGAGTGTGTCTGAAGGGAACCTCCTCAGTGAGATGAACCTGTCGGAAGGACCCGCTGGAAGGTGTCCAAGGCATGTCCGGCAAGGACACGCCCCATAGATACGTGTCCAAGGGGAATGGAAACTGACCACTGACCTTCCCACAGAATTTGCATGAAGCATATTGAAGAGTTTATTGGGAAGGCTCAGTAGGAAAGCCAGTGCGAAATCTTGAGCACGGAATGCTGATTTCTTACAATTCTGTTCTTTGGGGTTTTAATGTATCATAAAAATGACGTCTCTGAGAATGTCTATCCCTGAAGTATACTGAAATATAACATAAAATCAGCAAGTGAAAACCTTCCAGGACTGCTTTTCAGAAGTCCAATTCAGCAAGTGGGTTGACTTTACAGCAGAAAGAAATAACCTCAGACTTAGTGAGCCCAGGGTCCCTGCACAACCTCCCTCCGGCTCCATCCCTGAGCATGCTCATTGTAAAACCAAAGCTCTACTCTAATATCATACCATCTCATGTGTTACGTGGGTAGTAACGCTGAACTTAACATGCATTTCCCAGACTTCTAAATAAAGTCACTGGAAACATCAAATAAAAAATGCCCCTGCTTTTTAATTCCCTAATATAGCATTTTGCATTCTGAGTCAAATTTCTAAAACAGGAAAGTTGAACTCACACCGAGTGGCAAGCCAGGCCAGGCAGCAGGGACTTGGGTGGTAGCAGGCACCCCAGGCCCACCTTGGGACCCCTCCCTGAAAGACAGTGCTCTGTGTTCTCGGGCGCCCTCCTGTGGTTGAGTCAGGAAAGGCTGAAGCATCTAGGTAAGGAAGGTGGTCACAGAGCTCCTACGGGTGAGGCAGGAGGGTCCCCAGGCAGGGGTGATGGGCAGGAGTGGCACCAAGAGTGCAAGATGCATCAGACTCCACAGGATTGTATCTCTGAGTGAAAAGGAAGACCCCCTTTGGCAGCTCCCTCCAAAGATACATCTGTTAAGAATGGAGAACACATTAGCATGGACACGTCTGCATCTGCTGAAGGAGGAACTGAAACATGCCCGCTCAGGTCAGCACTGCCGCTTCCCCTGCCCTAAGGCGCTGCCGAAAACCTGAAGTGCTTACACGCAGGGCGTGCCACCTGGCCATACAGTGAGCACAGAGACAGCGTCTGCAGGGCACAGAAAGCCAGCTCTGCATGTCGGGAGAGCGGTGCAGAGTGTGGACGCAGTTGATCCTGACCCCACAGGTCCCATGCAGTCACCCCTCTCAGAAGAGGGTTGGTGTCTCTGTCAGGTAGTCTCTGCACGAGGAGTGAGTGGGTGGAGCACGGTTATGTGTCTCTAGCTGGTGCACAGCCTTAACCACAGGGCCAATTACTGGATTACTATAAGCTTTTTTGAGTAGCAGTCCCAGTTATGTGCACTTGGGAGTCTAATTAAGCATTTTATGGAAGAAGATTTTGACATCACTGAGGGGCCAAACCTATCCAAGCCTCCTGGGTCTATTCCAGGTGCCTTAGCAGGGCAGCAAATGGGAATGCAGCTGCGTTTACCCTGGGAGTGAGTCCCGCCCCTCAGTGCCTGGAGGGTAGCCCCTTGGGGGGGGGGGACACAGGGGTGCTGGGCACATTGTGTCAACCAAGAGAGAGTTCCATCCCAAGATATCGAAAGCCAGGTGCAAATCTGGTTTCAGTAGGAATACTATCTAAAGTCCCATCTTTGGGTTCAAAAACCTTTTTAACAACGATTGCTGGAGCGGATGGGTTTAGCAGCACCTCTGAATGGAGAGCTACGTGGAAATGTTAGCAACCACAAGTGAGCGACCTCAAGGTTATGTTCCAGCATTCAGCGACAACCACTTTTGAAATATTGTCTGTGTTGAGAGATGTGTGCTTCAGAGATGTGGATTCTAAGCTCTGGTTAGACATAGAATTGGAGCTTGGATGAGAAAGAATGGGAATCCTCAGCCTCAGGACTGAGAAAGACCGGAAGCAGCCCCCCAAGTGCACAGAGCACTGGACTGTCAGGCCCCCGTTGGGTCAGCAGAGCCCTCCAGCACTGGAGAGGCCAGAGGAATGAGGCCCGAGGGTCCTGAGCCCCTTCATCAAACACCTAAACAATGGCCCTTGGGAAACATGTCAGTTCTTGCTAATTTACCGACAGGTGGATTTTTAACTTTCTCGGACTCCCCGCCTGCACTGCCACAGAGGTCCTCCAGCGTTCCCACTGAGAACTCTGTCCACGGTCCACCAAGAATCCTCCGTGACAAACGTCCCTCCACGCTGCATGGCCAGGGCACAGGCAGTCTGTTTATCATCTCTCTTCCAGTGTTTAAAACTCCACGAGCAGACGGCTCCAGGCAGAACCCACCTCTCCCTCGCCGCCTCCCTCATTTTGCTCCTCCTCTCTCACTTCCTCTGCCTCCTTCTGATAAGTGAGCGCATGGGAAGGAGGGTGCAATGCCAGGGTGCTGACCGGAACCCTGCCCCTGGGGAAGCAGGGCGGGCAGCAGCAGGGGCACAGTCCTCGCTGGACTGAGGGGACAGGCATGCTTCCCCGTCAGAATGTAAGAGCCCCGGACATGTTTACCTTGGTTGTTGCTTGAATGAAGGCAGGATGAATGTCAGGTGGGGAGTGGCTCCACCGAACCTCATCCCCGCTCTGAGCTCCAGAGGCCACATTTGACAGCCCTGTACCCACCACCCACCACGGAGTGGAATGGCACTAAGGAATTTTTTCCAAAGGTCATTTTTTTTTTTTTGGTACTAGAGATTGAACTCAGGGGCACTTGACCACTGAGCCACACCCCCAGCCCTATTTTTTTGTGTGTTTTATGTAGAAACAGGGTCTCTCTGAGTTGCTTAGCACCTCGCCATTGCTGAGGCTGCCTTTGAACTCGCAATTCTCCTGTCTCAGCCTCCCTAAGTGCTGGGATTACAGGCATGTGCCACTGCGCCCGGCTTCCAAAGGTTAATTTTTAAAATTGATTTTACTCAGACGTTTAAAAACACACACCCACTTCCTATGTGGAATGAATTAAATATATACCCAAAAATAAATAATACACTGAATTCTGCTTAATTGTTTTCTTTCAAATTTCTGGATTTTTTTTTTAAATCAGGAGCACCGATGGAGTCTCCTTCGTTATTTTGACAGTTCTATTTTCTGTTAAAAGCGGTTGGCTCTTATTAATGGCGACAACTGCATCCTGTGGAGTCTTTTCACTTTGAGCTGATGTCTGACACCGGGGAGGACAGCACAGTGGCCACTGCAAAGGGGGGGGGGAGGCGCAGGCAGGTCCCCTGACTCTTTTTTTTTTTTTTTTTTAAACATTTTTTTTTTTTTTTTAGTTGTAGATGGACACAATGTCTTTATTTTATTGCTTTGTATGTGGTGCTGAGGATCGAACCCAGGGCTTCACGCATGCGAGGCAAGCGCTCTACCGCTGAGCTACAATCCCAGCCCCCTGACTCTACTTTTGATCTCTATATCCTGCCTGATGGTACAAGGACCTGGCACAGCACAAGGCCTGGCCCTGGGCCTGCCTGTAAGAGAAAGGCTGTGTAGGCAGAGGCTACTCCCGCCTGCCAGCCATCACCAGTGGACATCAGGGTCAGAGAAGGACAGGGTACTCGTCTTCTCAAGATGCCACCAGTGGCCAGGGGTGAACACAGAGAAGGAGGAGGGAACTGGCCCCAGCTGTGACACAGGCCAGGTTTGAGTGGCGTGTGGGAGCGGCAGCCTGGAGACAACCTGCGCACGCTGCAGCACGACTCGTCATCACCTCAGTGATGACCACCTCCCCACCCTAAAGGGAAAGAGCATGCAAGAAACCAGAATGTCTCCTTTAACGGAGCCCTGTGCCATTGCTCCTCAGAGTGCCACAGGTGCTGTGAGTCCCTCAGCTTCGCATCAAGCCATGAGAGCCAGTGAGGAGTGCCCAGGGGTCAGTGCAAAGAACACCCAGAGACACCCTTGCCTGAGCCTCCTGGGAGCAGCAGTGCTCAGCAGCCTCTGGCACCAGCAGGAGGGCATCTGAGCCTGCTCAGAGCAGCTGCCCGGGCACCTCCCAGAGAATCCTGCCTGGATCTTTCCCAGCCCTTGGCATCACAGTCAGGTAGTGGCTGATCCACAGTCACAGTGCTGAGCAGTCTCGTCCTGGTCTGGGGAGTGGCTACCATCTTGCTAGACCTCTGAGGGCTGGTATGTCTATGCTGACAAAGGCCTACACTATTATGGGAAGTCAGCAAGTTCTTAATCTTGAAAGAAATCAATGCTACCAGTATACTCCCTGGGACAGAGAGCTGATCCACTGTCTCTAGTGTCTGGGTAAATGAACAGAAGGAAGGATACAGAAGACACCCAACTAGGACAACACCAGCTTAGATGCCACAGCACTGCCCACCTAGGACAAGGTTGGTTAGTTTTCATAGCACTTGCCCACCCAGAACAAGGTCAACTTAGATACCAAAGCACTTTCTCTCAAAGGACAAGGTCGGCTGAGATACTACAGCCTTTTCTCTCAAAAGTTAGCTTAGATACCATAGAATTTTCCAAACTAGAACAAGGTTGCTTAGATTCCAGAGCACTTCCCCAAATGGAGCAAGGTCAGCTTAACTACTACAGCACTTTCCCACCTAGGACAAGGTCAGCTTAACTACTACAGCACTTTCCCACCTAGGACAAGGTCAGCTTAACTACTACAGCACTTCCCACCTAGGACAAGGTCAGCTTAACTACTACAGCACTTCCCACCTAGGACAAGGCCAGCTTAACTACTACAGCACTTTCCTGCCTAAAACAAGGTCACCTCTGATACCACGGCACTTTCCCACCAAGGACAAGATCATATCTGATACCACCCCCCTCCCAACTCCGACAAGGTCAGCTTAGGTAATATAGCCATGGGGTTTTTTGTTTTTTCCTTGTATATTTTGGTTTTGGCTAAAAAACTAATGGACTTTTTTTTTTTTTTGCGAGTTGGCTGCCATCCAGCAGACCAATGGCACCCACGTGAAAGAGACCTAACATTCTCCCAGGGAGCGTCTGAACGCCAACCACAGGTGCCAGGGCCTCTGCTTCATACGCAGCTCCTCAGGCTCTTTGAATCCACACTGCCATCGGAGTCCACATACCTCTCCTGCCCACAAAGCTGCCCTCAGCTTGGGGGCTGCCAGTGGGTGGGGTCCAGACCCCCATCTGGGTGTGGAAGGACTAAAGAGGCCCAGCTGCCAGAGGGCAACTGAATGTATTTGAAAACTTGAAACCAAGAACCTCTTGTAGAATTTCAGGTCATGCTAAAATAGGTGGAGAGAAATCAACATCAGCACAAGGGTGTGTGAGAAGGAAAAGGAGCTCATTATAATTTGGGAAGAAGCGTAAAAGAGAAAGAAAAAGAAAAAGCGAGGAAGAGAGGGCCGTGAGCACAGCTCTGCTGCTGCGCGATGTCTTGAAGCCAACTTCAGCTGCGGCTGTGCTGCCCTGTGTCACGCGTAACAAAACCTGAGCACGATCACAGCTTATCAAGGAGAAGCCGTCGAGAGCTGCCCATGTTGAAGAGTCTATGGAATCTAGCCAGAGTGGACCGGAACATTCTCTTTTTTATTTAATCCTGAAAATACAAAATTCAGTTAACATTTTTCTTGGTTTTATTTGTGTTTTATTATAATCTTTGCTCTTTCATTCTCAGCCTGGCACTATAACACCTCAGAAGAATGTCTGTGAGTTTTACTTTTAAATTCTTTTTAGCTGTGTGAAACTAGGATTCAACAAAATACTAATTCATGTTCTGAATTTTTCCTCCTGTGGGATATAGGTGGAAATTCAATATGTGAACTGTTATCGAAACTCAAAAGTCATACAGTGAAGAGTGACAGACTCTGGGCATCGCCAGCACCCTGGATGAGGAAGCATGAGGGGGCAGTTTAACTTCTGCAGATGAATCACGCATAACTGAACACCGCCCTTAATTCTCTTCTCAATTCACAATCCTAATGGGAAGTCCCCATCGTGAGTGTGTGTGACTTGCACAAGTGGAACCATGAATCTCCTAGAAAGCTAAGCCCCCATGTTCTCCACCCCCTGCCACCTCCACCACAGCCTCCCTACACCCTCCCCTGTCAGGTTAAACCACTGCCCGTCTCCACAGCAGCTGTCCTACAGCTCTGGATTGTCACAAGTCTTGTTTGGATGCAGAACGGCTTAGAAATTATTCTGTCCTGAGCCTTCACAACGGGGACATCCACGTTCACTCCATCTTGTGAGACTCGACATTGTTTATGATCTTGATTTCCAGTCAGAATGAAAATGACTTTTCCAAATGTGTGGGTTTTGACATCATGTAGGCAGGTTTGTGAGCTGACGGTTTCCTGTGGTCCAGGCCCTCCTGGGCACCACTGCTGGGTCATCTTCAAGCCTCAAACTCTGCCACGGGAGGGGAGAAGACACACCACTGCCGTAACCACTGGCCCAGCTGCTGGGGAATGGGGGCCACCCTGTGTTTGCTGTTTCAGGACCATCGGTCCTAGGCCCTTGCATGGACTGGCTAACAACCGGATTTTCTTCTAGGTTCATGTGTCAATCCTATTTTTCTTCTCTCTCAACACAAATACTATCAGGGGTAGAAAATAACCATTTCAGCACAGTTGATACACGGTTTCCCAGACCAGTGGCAGGTGCATACTACAGGCAGACCCGACAGCCGGCCTCGGGCAGGAAGTCCTCCATGGTGGCAGTGAGGGAGGCAGGGTGGAACCCACAGTCCTAAAGGTGATACAGAAGGTGGTGCAGGGCACCCCTGAGGGAAGAAAAGCGATTCAGGCTGACTCAAAGGCATAGCCAGCTGAGTGTCCAGGGTCCCTGAGAAAACCTCTCAAAACTTCAGCCCTCCTCCCTTGGGACAGCCCCTTATATGAGCTCTGGGATAGGAGCCTAGTGGTGACATCCAGTGGTGACACAAAAAGGCACCAGGAGGCCTGGGACTCAAACAGACCTCCCAGTACAGGCAAAATGCCACTCAGTTGATTCTGAAATGCATCAACAAGCTCCGGCTCCAAAGCTTCTGGAAAGGGTCATGTTATTCTTCACTGCTCCTCAGAGACACATGCAAGGACGCACGGCCGGGCCAACGGAGCTCATTTAACTCTACGACAAAGTTGAAAACCTGGCTCACGTCTGCTTGCTGCCTAAAGAAAGTAATTACGTACAACCCAAACAATTTATGATAGAAATGATTCCCTAGTCTCTGTCATTTACAGAAATAAGAAGAAAAATACACAGGGTCTGGCCTTGGAATGCACCTACATTTTCACAGAAGAAACAGATGTGGATCCAAATTAGGGTGCATTACACACACTCACCAATGCCAGCTGCTCACTGGCGATGACATCAAGGTCTGAGAGTGACCAGGTCACACAAAGCACCAGGAAGACGTGGGGACAGACACACAGTGCCATTTCTAAAGAATCATTTGGATGAGGAAAAAAGGTAATTAACAAGTAGAGTAGATCCTCTCAATCTTGACCGTCAGGGAATGGGGTGATCATACCTTAGCAAGATCAGCAGGGCTGTGCCCACAAATAAAGAACACCCACCCTATGAAGAGCGGATATGGACGCAGCCTTGGGAGCCCAGGTACCTCAAACTGAAGCCCAAAGAGAGAGGCCTGGGTCTTGCTGTCTCTGTGAGGACATGGATGGAATGGAAGGAGGCAGAGAATCAGGGTCCCTCCTCCACCTTTGTGGCCCCATCTGGCCTACCTCAGATGAGCTCTTGCATATCCCGAAGCCATGGTGTGCTGTGATGAGGCTGGTGTCCACCCACCCTAACCACACGGCAATGTGTGATTTGATGACTGTGTTTAGTTCTCTGTGCCAGGGGCCAGTGGCATGGGTACTAAAAACAAGGTGGACTGGAGAACACACAGGGCGTGTTAAGTGCCTAGGTGTGATCTTCACAGTGGGCTAAACAGATGTTAGGACCTTCTCCCCTTTTCACAGGTAAGGAATTGAGGGTTAGGAAGTCAAGCAACTCGCCTAGGGTCACACACCCAGCAAGACATTGAGCTGCCACTCCTATGCACTTCCATGGACTGGCACCACCCCGAAGGCAGAGTGTGAATCTCCTAGAGAGGAGGATGTTCTCTGAATGCAGCCTCAGGACCCCCATTGAACCTTCCAAAACCCAGAAGGTGATTGGAAAAGAGATCAGTACCACAGAAAAATCCAGAACATCTAATATTTCCCAGTGATCAGTCAGTCAAATTTCAATTTTACCAAGAACTCTTCAAAACCAACTATGTCTTGATTCTCCTGATTGAGGGAGTGGAGTGAGGAGATGCCAAAGGATTTTATAGCTTTAAATATTTTCCCAGATGAGGGAGGAACACAGCATTTTACATGCAACTGTGATTTTAAGAAAGTGTTCTTGGGGAGTAAATGGGATACTTCCTGCATGGTGTAAGCTCAGCTCCTGCACAAGGACCCCACATGTAGTTGGCACCACCACAACCCAGGAAATCCTTGGAGCTATACAAGGAGGCAAAGGGCGAGAGGTTTAAAGCAAATAGTTTTGAGAGGGGGAGGGAGCAAGAAGAAGAGAAAAGCTACTGAGCCAGGAACTGTTCTAATTACTAACCAAACCCCCCCCCCCCCACCAGGGCAGCAGGGAGGACAGTCTACTTTCTACACTTCGAGAAAATCCCTGGCAATTTCAGGTAGCTCCTGCTACAGCTCTAGGGGAAAATGCCATGATTTCGTTTTGCGGATTGGCCTCAGTTCCCCTATTGTCTTTAACGGGCTTTAAGCAAAGACGTGTTTGTGCGTGAGTATGTTTGTGTCTGTAATTCTGTCTGCACATGTATGTACAGACGCGCATCTGCACATGTGTACACACAGCAAGCACTCCTTGAGGGTTCTTTCTGAGGTCTCAGAGGTCTACAGAGAAAGACTGTGTGAAATTCCCAGCTCCAGCTATGTTCTCTAATCTACAAGTCATTTGTGAGACACAAGGCAGGGACCTAGGACGCCCCAGAAGAATTTTAGGTATGAACAATGAACTCTCTAACTCCTTCCCACTCACACTGCTGAGAGGGAGAGAGAGAGAGAGGAAGAAAAAGGAAAGCAAAAGCAAATGCCACGGGACTGCCTCACTGTACTGGAGGGCAGAAGAGACCCGGCTCCTGCTAACCATAGTTATTTTCCATAAGATAAACACTCTGCGAGTTGTCCTCGCCACTTGAAAGCCCCTCCACACACAGGCGTCCTCTCTACCTCCGTGTTTTCTCAAGCACTTGTTCAAAGACACATTTAAGTGGAATGTTTTCGTTTCTGCAGATTGCATTAATTATGGGTTCGCAAGCATGGCAGGCGCACGAGGTCTGCCCGCGCTGGGCGCTGCGGACGACCGGCCTTGGCCGGCCACGGATGCTCAGCCCCCATCACAGCTCGGCTTGGCACCGGGAGCCTCAGCGATCCTCCTCCGTGCCGCGCAGCATCCTGCCACGGAGGAGAGGACCAGGCGGGAGCGGGAGAGCGCCTCCTGGCCCGCTTCTGCCCCAGAAGGGAGGAAAATGCTCGTGGTCTCTCCTTTATTAGAACTTAGTGAAAATGTTTCTTTATTTCAATGTCATCTGCTTATTCCGGTGCTCTTTTAAGAGGGTCTCTAAGACGGACAGGACCACGAGTGGGGCCCTCGACGCGCCCCCACCGCCCAGCAAGGGGCCCCTGGATCCGATCCGCGCGGCTCCCTGGCCAAAATGCGACCGCCAATACAGTCAGGCCAGGTCCCCGCGGGGTGAGGCGGCCTGAATCCCGAATGGGTCGGCCCTGGGGACCGCCCGCAGGGCCCTGCCTCGCATCCCTCCGGTCCCCGCGTGAGCCCTGCCCCCGAGAGTGCGTAAACGCAGGACCCCCGCGGGACCCGGAGCCCAGCTCAGCCCGGGGGCCATCCGTCCGGACACGCACGCCGTGGGACGGGTCAGGGTCCCACCTGCTCGAGTCACGCGGGCGGAGGCGCCAACACCCCGAGGGCCACCTGCTCGCCTCGTCCGGGCCCCGCGGGGCGCTGCGCGATCGCCGGTCCGGGGCTGGGCTTACCGTGAGCGCCGAGAACTTCTGCGCGGGCGCGGGCGGCAGCAGCCCGGCGAGCAGCGGCAGCCAGCAGAGCTGGGGCAGCAGCATGGTGACCTGGTGACCGGGCGCGGACGGCGCGGGCGACCCACGGAGAGCGGCCGCGCCCTGAGCCCTGCGCCCTGCGCCCTGGCAGGCAGGCGGGAGCCTGTGGGCTGGCGCGACCGAGCCGGCGGCGAGGCGGCGCCTCTGCGCTCCCCTTCCAGCCGCTCCGAGGCCCGGGACGGGAGCGGCTCAGCTGCAGGCGCTGAGCGGTCTTCCAGGTCCCGCGCGGCTTCTCGCTCCTGTCAAATACCCGCAGAACTTCCCGGATCCTCCCTCCCTCCCCGCCCTCCGCCTCCCCCTCCCCCCAGCCCCACCTCCCGCGCCCGCAGAGCTGGGCTCGGCTCAGATGCGCTCTGCAGGGACTGCCCTGCCAGCGATCTGCTGAGGAGAGATGGAGAGGGGCCGCCAGGGCGGGCTAGCGCCCGTGTGTTTTTCTGCCTGCTCTGCTGAGCGCACACTAGTTGCACAGGCGCTCACATGTATAAGCGTGCATTCACATCCACGTGTGCGCGCAGCCAGGGAAAGTTCCAGGCACGACCAGGAGACCAATGTGCAGTCTTGCTCCGGTACAAGGATCTGCCCACGCCAGACCATCCCTGTTCATCCACCAGGGTGAGCCTAAAGCCTCGGCCAGTCCACTAAGCCCAGTAGCTCTCCTTGAATCCTGAACTCCAGGACACCTCATGCAGACCAGAAATGGCCCCCCAGGCAGAGAGCCGAGAACAGACATCCAGACATCAGGAACAGCATGCCCTGGGTGGCATCTCCACACTGGTTCCTTCACTGGAGGTGGGGCGGTGGGGCACAGGACAGGGAGAGTCTGACTTGGGCAGCAGCCTTAATCCTAGGCAAGTGTGGGACTGGTTGGGATGCTATATAGACAGATGTGGATGCTTTTAACAGCTCTGGTGGAGCATTTCAGGTGTTTGTGCAAGAAACATAGGGTGGTGGAGGCTGTTAACTTGTCCGTGGAGACCTGATGGAAACCAAGAGAATTTTGCACACCCAGATTCTGGACAACATCCACTGCAGAAAACATTGCTGAAATAGTTTAAGCCTTGGCTTGTAACTTTACAGGAAAAGGCCCTAATTCCATCTCACACAGAAAGCCAACAAAGTGAAGACTTTCAAGAACAATGAATCAATTGACTTGTCAGGGGCTCTGGGGAAAAGAACAGAATAGTAAATCCACATCTGAGCTTTCATCTACTGTCAGGGTCATGGCTTGGCTACAAACCAGGGGGCAGAGGGCTGGCTCAGAAAGTTCAAGGAGGGCTGCTTGAAGGGGCTGCACTCCTGCAACCTGTCCACGCTGGGGTGGGAGGAGGCATCCACACTGCCACCAGGAGTGATGTCGGGGACCAGGAGAGATGGCAGAGGAATGATCCTTCCCAGGAGGGCCCCTCTAAGAAGACTCCTTCAAATTCCAAAGGCCAGAGAATCTATTAAACACTTAAACACATTCCTGCTGGTTTGAGGACACAGAAGGAAATTATAATAAAACTCCTCAGGGATTGCTCTTGGGCCCAGAGAAACAGGTGAGCATGCAGCTGTGAGCAATTAAGTAAATAAGGACCACGAGGAGGCAACGTCAATAAAAATAAAACCAATCAATAAATGTTGCATACCACTAATTCTAAAATAATCTGAAGAAGAAAATGGACATCCAGAGCTGACATACCTCTTTTAAACAGCACTTGCTATTGAAGAGTTCTTTTCCTTTATACTTTATTGAGAGCTGCAAGTCACGAGCTAATGTCTGAGATGCTGCCCCTTTCAGCAGAACTCAGAAGCCTGAGAACACACACATTTATTCTCTGGCATCAGCTACATCATGGCAATCAAGGAGCAGACCTAACCATTCCCATTTTACAGACGAGGAACAAAAGAAAAAGAGACCAAATGCCTTAGCCAGATCTTCTAAGCCACAAGATCAGAACAGAATCTAGATGTCAAAACATGCAATTCTGACCAGTCCACTTCACTTCCTCTGGAGTCACAGATGGCAGAAGGAAGCTTCTCAGCCTCCAGGCCTTGTATGTGAGAATCTCACCACATCCTACATGTGTTGACTCCAGGATCCTCTGACAATTCCAGAAAGATCAATGCAATGTATGTGTCCAAGATGCTGGCAGATGCGGCGGCATTGGAGCCTTCAAAGACCTTGTAAAATCTGGATGAGCTTATGTGTCCTAAACGCCAAATTTCATTTTCTCAAAGACCACAGGAGTGGAATTTGGAGAGATATTGTTTCCATTTTTGTGGAGAAAAATAATACATTCACTTAAAACTAGGAACTATTTTTCCTGTCTGCCACGCTCAGGGCACACAGGAAGCCACCACTGGCCTGAGCAGTGGACACCTCAAACAGCTCCATAGCCAAAGCAGGAGGCACCCGCCTTATGATTTCTGAGAGTTCTCACAAGACAGATAGAAATCCTCTTCTCTTGGAAATGAGGCTATATTTTAAATTAAGAGGTGACCTAGGGCCCATCCTAAAGTGTGGCCTATGGATCCAGAATTTAAATTTCTGCCATTGGTCAGTCACAAGAAAGACAAGCAAGAGAAATGAATGACCAAGAACTGGCTCTTCTCACAGGCTCAGCCAACTTGCCCACTTCAGTCACTAACAGTGGCTTCCTTTTCCAGTACTTTGACTAAGCAAATACTGCAGAAGGGCTGTGTTCTTAACATGGACATGATATCATTTAATTAGCACTCCTGGCTTGTGTTTAGCCAGAAAGCTCACTGTCAGCCATTTTTCATATTCCCACCTCAGTGCTCAAGGCACAGGCTTAATCGAATGTCCCTTTGTTGTTCAGTGACTTCCAAAAGCTTCTTGGTCATCATTCTGAGTGTCCACTGAAACCAACTGGAGGGGGTAAGTAAGCCCCACCACTATGATGAGTGTTCCTGCCACCTGTCAGTTGCTGTCTCACTGATGTCTGACCCAGGTTTCATTCAGTCATGGCAAAAGGAGTCCTCCTAGTTCACTGGGGTCCCTTAAGTAAATTCTCTGTGATTGTCCTTTTGGACTGCCCCCACTGCTGGGCAAGAGGCGGACAGCTTCCAGGGTCTATGAAGTCTCTCCCTCTGTTCCACCTGGTTCTCATGGCCTGCATCTTTCTTTAATTTATTCCCTTCCATCCATAAGCAAACCATGGTCCCACATCTATCCCAGACTTGGGCTCTGCAACTCCAGAGACCTGAGTGCCAATGAGAGCGAGCAGACATCGACTCGCTGTGGATTTCAAAGTCAGGGAGAACCTGCTGTGCGGGAGGCAGAAGTTATGCCCTTACAGCTGAGCAGGGAAGGAGCCGGAGCCATCTCAGGGGGCCCTTCCCCACTGGGAATTATTTCAGGGACAGAGAATCAAGGTTGTCTCTGTGACCGTCCAACCACATCGTCACCTTCTTCAGATGCTGATGACAGGTTCCATGAGGGTCCTTTCCAGGCACTTCATGGAAGTTGTCAGGAGCAGCTGGAATGCGCAGGTGTCTTGTGCTCAGCATCTGATTCACTCGCACAGGGGTGCTGAAAAGTAGCATTTTGCAGATGGTGACAGAGCCCAGGAGGTCGCAGGACACCCAGATCCTCACAGCGAGGCTAGCAGCAGCAGACTCTTCCGGATTTGCAGCTCAGAGGCCAGGGTATTTCCCCTGTGACCTCTACATTTTGGACACCATTGAAGAACTTGTCAGCTGCAGCAAGGAAAGGCCCAGGGTCCAGGATCTGCTCCCTGGTCTGGAGATAATGAGTTCTTAAACGTCTTGAAATCATAAACCCCTTGAGGTATGATGGAAACCACGGGCTGTGTTGTCCAGAAAAAAAGTGCAAGCACGTGGACACTCTCTCCTTCACTGACTTGCTACTTGTACACACGCACACCTTGAGCATCCATAGTGGGAACTGTCCCGCTAAAGTGACGCGTGGTGGCTATCCCTTCTGAAAGGTGTGGCTGTGGTGTGGAGGAGAAAGCCATCCTAATAATCAGTCTCACTGAGGAGTCGAAATACGTAGCAACTGCTGCAGTGCGCGGCCGGACTTGTTAGAAGCCGTTACCAAGATCCCAGGGCCCTGCAGGCCTTTCCCGTCAGAACAGCCTTTACTAGGATGTGAAGCTCACAGAACCCCACAGCCACAGAGCGAATGAAAGTCACTGCCACCAAGATGAAGCGCCTTACAAGGTGTGTCCCTGGAGAGAACGAGAGCGCTGAGAACTCGCGGCACCCAGGCTCTTCTAAATTCAGAAGGTCTGAGCTACTTTAGATCTCCTCTCCTGCTGCCCCATGTGGAGTCCCTTCTGCCTTTCTCATGAGAACTTCCTTAACATGAGAAGGCGTTTTAAGATGGCAACAGAATCGCAGCTTTCCAGGAATGCTCTGGGGTGGTGCACCAGGCAGAGGAGTGGGAAGGCACCCCAGTCAAGAGAGCCTGGGCGCCCTCAGAAGCACCCCTCCTGCCACCCTCGCCTCGCTGCTCAGGCAGGGTGGAGCCCCGCCCTCCTGGCCCTCCCGTCTCCATCTCCCTCTAAGCTGAGTGTCCCACTGTACCCCACAAACAGGAAAATCTCCAGTTACTGCAGACGTAGTCAGGCCCTGGCTACCCGGCAATGGAGACAGCCATGTGAAAATCGCTGGCTGGTTGGCCTTCCACCCCTGGGCCTGCCCCTCTTGTGGGCTGTCCATCAACAGCCATTTCTGCTCCAGCTGCCCAGCCTGGAGCCCCTGCTCGCGTCGGCCAGGAATTCAGATCCTCCTGGTCTGGGCTAGTTCAGCCTCTATCATGGAAAGTCTCTTGCTGCCTTTTGTCCCTAGAAAACAGTATGTCAACTGGAGAGGCCGCTGTGTGGGTTTCAGAGCATTTGATTCCTAGTTCCACAATCCCACAGAAAACCAGGTTTCTTTACTCCTTTCTCCTGCAGGTGACGTGGCCCCGAGAGCCCTCGGGCTGGTGGCAGGTGGCAGCCCCACCAGGGCTGCACAGATTTGCCTTCTGTGGCTCACAGACTTGCAAGAGGGGATCCTTATGTGCAACAGATGTTTCAGAACGTACGTAGCACACATTGTGGGTACAAAGTGTGCCGCCAGTGTAACTGGCAGGCCTGTGCCTGAGACGCCCTGTAGGCACACGGCGTGTTGGGCCTGGTGCAGCTGCAGGCGCTGGCAGAGGCACAGGTGAGAATTACGCAGCACCTGTCCACTGCCTCTGGCTCCAGGCTCCTCGGTGAGCGGGCTGTTTGTTCAGGCACGTGGTCCCTTCCTCTGTAGGTTAAGTCATCATTCACCCTTCGGCAAGCTCCAGCCTCTGAGGGCCTTCTGGAACAATAGCCCCAAGTTTGGCTGGTGCAGCATCGTAACACACAGTGCAGCGAAAAGTGCGTCACTTTGTTTTCCTGTGACACACAAGTAGCTGTCTTGGAGGTCAGAAAGGATCCCCCTGGAAACGCATCTTGGTTTTCTAGGACCAAGTGAAATTATGACATCTAGATTGTGTCTGTTCCCTGGGAGGAGCCTGTTTGGTTCAGGGATTGACTGGACAAGGCCAGGAGGGCTGCCGTGCTCCGCATCCACACGGGCTATAACGGGCTCCAACGGCCTGGGGTCTGAGACACTGGTCAGCCTGAAAGAGTGGTTGAAATTATCAGCCAAAAGAAGGTTCTTGGGTTTTCTCTATCATCTAATGCTGGCAGCCAGTATCATCAGCTTGGTTTTAGCCCTTTATTCATTTTTAAGGTTTTAAAAATTCATTTTAAGACTTTTTAGGTTATTTGATGATTCTGTAGAATATCTTAACAGTTTTAATTTGTTTTCCACCTGGAAAATATTGGAGTTTACACAACACAAGCAACAGGAAGTATGCCATCATTTTATCTACTATGTTGAACAGAAAAATGCTTCCAACATACTTACGACACACTTTCTTCCAAGCAGATTTCAGGGCTCTTCCTCCTCAGAGATGCCAAAATGAGTGTGCTTTAATTTTCAGAGAAGAAGTCTGCTCCTAGCTGTTGGACAATGGCAGTAGTAATGATGATTTTGTTTTTTTATTTCACTTTATTTTTGTTTGAAATAAAAATAGTGGATGCACACTATCCCCCCAAATAACAATGATCAAAAAAAAATTGAGAAGCAAAAGAAGAATTCAGACAACACCTGACTCCCCATGTAATGCCCACCCAGGAGGCGAGGGTCTGCCCTGCTCGCGGACCCCAGGGCAGCAGGGGCCGGAAGGAGCAGGAGGGGAGAGGTGCACCCGCAAGAAGGCTCCAGAAGCTCGAAGGCAGACAGACCCAAAGGACATGGCGGAAGCAGCAGAGGGAGGCTGAGGAGATCGCTGGACCCTTGGAAGGCCAAGTCACACAGGGATGAGAGCCAAGGAGGCAGAGGCACCCCTCCCGGAGGCCAGCAGGGCGCTGGGCCATGGGACAGGATGCAGGCAGCAGGGCTGGGCATGCGAGGGCCAGTCGGAGGACAAAGGTGGGAAGGTCTCTGCCCTTCCTCCTCTCTGAGCAAGCCCAATGGAAGCCACAGTTCTTTTATAACCTAACATCAAAGCACATCAGGCATCCCTGCTATGGCTCCTGATTAGGGCCAAGTCAGCACACCAGCCACACCAGGGCAGGCACAGCCCAAGGCACAAGCCCAAGGGCAAGTGTTCTCACAGTTCTGGAAGCCGCCCAGCACAGAAGGCCATTGAAGACATGGCTTAGGAAACTTCCCAGGCACAGGTAGCATGTTTCTGGGTGGAAAGGCACTCCACATGCACAGAAGTCAGGAAAATAGTCTGGTACTTGTTTTTCACACATCATGAGAAACCTGCAGAGCAGGGGAACAGAGGCAGCCCTCAAAATTCTCCCAGGAAGCAGAAGGCACTTCATATATGGACTCAAGGGTCAGGTTGGCTTCCAGCTTCCCAGAAGTGCAACAGAAGCAAGAGACAGGTACACACACACACAAACACACACACACACACACACACCCTGCACATACAATGCCCCCACAAACATGCAGATGCCCTCCCATGCACATACACATATATACACAAACATGCACATAAACACAGACACATACTTAAACACATGCACACACACATGCAGACACACAGAAACATCAACACACATGCAAACACACACACACTCATATAGACACATGCACATACCTGGAAACACGGATAGACTACACATATACACAGAAACACACACACTCTCATTGTCACCAAATTGCCTCAAACCAAACCCTCTGGAGAAAGCCCTGGGGGAGCATGCTGGGAGGGACCACGAGAGCCGTCCCCAGGGCCTGCCCCATCCCCATGGTTTCCCCACAGGATGCCAACCCATGGGAGAGACCCAGGAAAGGTAAGATAGGTGACCTTGCCAGCCAGGAGGTTCAAGAACAAATTTAAAGAACTGCTCACAGCAGCCCCTTGTAACGACCCCTGTGATGCCAGGACCCCACCATGATGACGAGCTCTGGGGTCCAAGTGGGCTGAGGCACTGTGGAGTGGAACGGTCAGCAGCTGGGCTTTGTAAGTGAAGCAGAGAGGAGTGGACACAGGGAACACAGCAAGGACTGGTGGGAGCCTGACCCACGCCAAGCGGAGGACCCCTGGCATACCAGCGGCCATGCAGGCCATCATCTGACCCCAGCAGGGAAGCCTGGAGATCACCCAGCTCCTCTGCCAGGTATGACACCTGCACCACCTGCCTCCACCCTGTCCTCCAGTAGGGCTGCTCGGCGGGACCTCGCTCCTTGCTCCCCAAGTCCCACCCTCCATTTCTACAGCCCGCGGGTGCCGCTCTCCACATGCCGAAGCATGGTGTTCCCACCCCTGCTCTGTCCTGACATGCAGAGCCACCCCCCGAAGCCCAGGACAGAGGCAAGAGGGCAGCTACCCTACTAGAAGCTCAGCCTCCTGGGGCCTTGGCCGGAGGATCCACAGTGGCTCTTAACCAAAGCGCCCTGCCTGTGCCCTGCTGGCTCCAGCTCAGCACCTGCGCAGTGCACGTGTTTCAAACACCTGCTTCACAGAGGCAGCTGAGGGTGCAGATGATCTGCAGCTGAGAGAGGGCACGAAGGAACCCCGGCACAGGTGGGCACGAGTCTAGGATTTAATCCCCACCCCCCGTTTTGGTTTCTCGATTTCTAGTGTGCAGCTCAACTCAGGACCACAGAGTTGGTCCACGTCACTTTGGCTAGCCTGGACTCCACTGTGTTGGCATCCCTGTCCCTGAAGAAGAGGCCCTTTGCCTTGTAGGCTCAAAGGTCACACAGTGTTGTTTGTTTTCAGGTTGTCTAGGTGCTCATCAAAATTGAGGCCTGGCTGGATTTCCTCTAAGTTTGGCTTTCAGAAAATCTCTGACTAATATCCCAGCTAATCTGTTTCCTTCTATAGACACAGGCTGGGCGCCAGCCCCTCAGATCAACCCCTTCCCCCCCTCCTCTTACTCAATCACACTGTGAGTGAGTTGCACGTCTGTCTCGCCTCCTGGGCTATAAGGTCCTGTGTCATCTATAAATGGGGTCGGCTGGGTGTCCTCATCACCTAGCACCTTCCCCAGCACAGAGCAGGTCTCTCTGTGCTTGTTAAATTACAAGACAGTGAATCAAGAGCAGTACGAGAGAGGCAGATCTAACTCTGGGTTCACCACAGAAGACATGGAACTTGAACCCAGGATGGACTGGTCTTAGATCAGAAGAGGAGCAAGGGAGGGGCTCACTCACAGGCAACGCCCAGGAAAGCTTGAGGTGAGTGTGGCCCATGAGGAGATGCGCCTGACCAGGACAGAACTGGCTCCTTCAGGGGCCACACTTAGCAGAGCATAATAAATATGTAAGGTCAGACCCACCTTGGTGAGTCTCATACTCTAGCGAGAAACTCAGACATTTATGGAGCCAAGAGAGAATCACTGCATCACCCAGGGTTCTCCAAAGAAACAGAAGCAATAGTATGTGTCCATACATACCTGAGAAGAAGAGAGGGAAGGAATTGGCTGCTTCCATGTTGAAGCTGGTAAGTCTAAAGCCTGCAGGGAAGACCAGCAGCTTCAGACCTGGGAAGCGTTGTTGTTGCAGTCTGGAGTCCTAAGGGTACCGGATCTGTTCTTCTGGGGCCCTCAGTCTCTTCTCTGAGGCCTTCAGCTGACTGGATGAGCCCATCTGCACTGTGCAAGGCCATGGCTTCACTCCCTGTCCACCAACTTAAACACTGTCATCTATGAAGTGCTGCTGTAGCCTGGGCACCCTGGCCCAGCTGCATGGGCATGAGGAAGCCTGGACTGATGTCCTCACCAGCATGCAGAGCAGCGAAGAGTCTCTGGCAGTGCAGGCTCTGATCAGTGGCACTGTAGATGAACATATGTGAAACCAGCACTGTTTCTGGCCCCACTCTAGGTCCCTGCTGCAAAGGAGACTCCACCTTCAAAGAAGAGACAGAGCAGATAAGAAAATCCAGAGTAGGCAGCTCAGTCCATGAATTACTCCCACCCTCTGCTCTTCTCCCCTCTGATGCCACCTGCTCCTTAGTGGCTTCACCAGGGGGAGGACAGGGAAGTGAAGATTCTGTCTAGGCAGTGTGCCTGCTGGAGCCCTCCGCACATCTACTCCAATGAGAGAACAGACTGGATGAATAGTCTGTGTTAATTCCAGCACCTGCTTTCAATTACTCCTGTCTTATTTTATAAGTCACAGATAAACTTGGCTACGGAAGCAAAAGAACAGCAAAAAACAGCAAAAGAACACACACTGTGAGTGTGTGTTTGTGTAGGTGTGCATGAGATATAAAACTAAGGCCATGAAACTAAGCTGCAAAATACAGGGACACAGAAAGAGCAACAGGCCACACAGACCAGAGACACAAGAACCATAGCCCTCCTGGGGGAGGAGGGTCATGCCAGGGTAGAAGGTGGCTCCCTAGGTGCTGGAAGACTCTTTGCCTGGATGTGGGCATCTCTGTTCTACTATACTTTTAACTAAAGATGTATGCTTATAATTTATTATTTACTTACCACTTACATATCTTTCCAGACTTGGTATTTCTGGCATTGATTTCTTGTCTGCATCCTAGGCCACAGGGAGAGTGGTTCGTAGGAATGGACTTCAAAGCAGGGGATTAGAGCAAGAGTAGGGTTGTTTGTTTGGTACATGGAGCAAAGCAGACTTGCTGTCCTCCTCATCAGTCAACTCTTCAACTAGGAAGCACTAAAATGGCTTGAAAACAGTAATAAAAACAAAGACATTCATACATGGTAAACATTCTCAGACAACTAGAAGCAGAAGAAAATCTACTCACTTAATCAAGACTAAAGGAAAATGGCTGTTCTCACCACTCTTATTTAACATAGAAATAGAGGTTCCAGCCACCAGAGTAACAAAAGAAGAAGAAACACAAGGTACACAGGGTCAAAAGGAAAAGGCAAATTGCTCCATTTTTGAGATAAACATGATTGTTGATGTAGAATATCCTGAGATCACAAAAAATCAATCCTCAGAAACTAATGAGTTTAATATGATTGCAGTATACAAGATAAACATGCAAACATCAATCACATTTCTATATGCTAATGACAAAAATGAAAACTGAAAGTCAAAGCACAATATTATTTACAATCACTCTAAAGCCACAAAATGAACATTTAGCAAGTAAAATCTAGCAAAACATTTGTAGTGTCTATATTCTTAAATTATAAAATGCTGAAATGAAATAAACCAAGGAAGACCTACATAGATAGAGATGCATACCATGTTCATGGATTGGAAGACACAACACAACAAAGTTGTCTATTCTTCCTGATTTTGTCTATAGGCTTAGTGTAACTACTTTCCAAATCCCAAAGACTTTTGTCAACTTTATTCTTAGATGATATGGAAAGGCACAAGACCAAGAAATACTAAAAATTTTGAAAGAGCAAAAGATATTGGGAGGAATCACTCAATTTGATGTTCAGCCTAACTTTATAGTCATACTAGCCAAGGCACTTAACTCTTGCTGGAGGGATAGATAGCAGATCACTAGAACACAGAAATAGAATTGGCAGTCCTTAAATTTAATATTGAAAGCACAAGTCAGAAAAGGAAAAATAACTTGACAAGTTGGAACTCATTAAGATTATGAATCTTGCTCTGCAGACATCCTATGAAAAGGCAAGTCACAGATTGGGAGAAAATATTGACAGATCACCTATCTGATAAATGACTGGTATTCAGAGCCTACAAAGAAGTCTCAAAACTCAACAGTGAGAAAAAATTAAAGAGTGAAAGATGAACACAGAATTTAACCAGAGAGGATATACCAATGCAAAGAAGAATAGAAAAGGCATCCGGCATCATGAGTCCCTGGAAAAGCACAAGTTAAAATCACAAAGGATGGCTGCACCACCAGAAAGGCTAAGTCAGGGCAAGAGAGACAGGGAGAGTGCTGAGGAGGACAAAGGAAGGGGCTGGCCACTCAGACCTGTTGGCGGCATGGGCACAGCTGCTCTGGAGAGGTGGCCAGAGGAGAACAGCGGCCAGGGTTCTTCCTGCCTTCCTTCTGTCTGGGGCCACTTACAGGGACCTTGATCTAGAGACCAGAATCTCTTCAGCTGCTAATGCTCTGCTCCTCCGTGTTCCTTAGGAATAAGATTTCAGTCACTTAGCACATGCACAGGTTTTACCTCCTTCTCATTTGCAGCCTGAGGGACCTGGTTCCATATCTCACCTCCTTTCCCACTGACTCACTGACGACTCCACCCTACAAACTCTCCCAGCTACTGCCAATGTTATTTTCAGGAACATATTTTGTAATCTTGTCGCTCAGCTAATGAAAACCATCACTAGTCTCCCCAGAGTCTATAAAATATATTATAAACATTCTAGTGTGCTATTCAAAATGCGTCCAAAGTTGGCCAGGACCCACTTTGTCAGACCCGTGGCCATCCCTAAGCCCCTCAACATGGCACACCGTGTTTGGCCGCTCCACACACTTGTGCCCTACGTTGGTTGTATACGTCAGCTGCCTGGTCCTCTTGCTCCCACACACACCTCATGTCCTGGGTGCTTCCTCTTCTGAAGCATGTTGCCTGGTCCTCAACCTGGTCCTCAACCAGACCCAAAGTGTATGTCCCCAAGTGCTCACCATCACAGAGAGAGAGAGAGAGAGAGAGAGAGAGAGATGCGGCATGATGCTCACTGTGCTATGTGAGGGCAGGCAGGAGAAATTCAACGTCCCTCCCCACCCATGGTGTGCCCTCAGTGTCTGTACCCTGTGTACACATTATCTATTCAGATGTAGAAGTCGCTTTATGCCACGTTGTGATGCAGGAATCAGTAACTGTTCTGCTCACAGGTCTCACTGTGGACTATAGACATTTCAGTTCATCTCGGTTGCTCTGTTATTCTTCACTGGGCACCTCAACCGTCCTATGCAGCATGGTCATTTGATCTCTTAAAGGCTTCATGGTTTTGAAATGTAATCATGATAGCATGGCCATTTGGGGGAGAAGTTACGATCTTTTAGAAAACTACTTCTTTCTCTGCATATTCATGACAGAAATTGAAGTAATATATAGAAAGATATCCTGTGTTCACTGATTGGAAAAAATAATATTAAGAAAAAAATTAATATTGTGAAGAAGCCCACACTACCCAAAGCAATCTGCAGATTTAATGCAATCCCAATTGGAATTCCAATGACATTTTTCACAGAAATAAAAAAATAGTCCTAAAACTTAAGTGGACAGATGAAAGACCCCAAAGAGCCAAGCAACATTGAGAAAAAGAACAAAGCTGGAGGCCTCATGCTTCCTGATTTTAAAATATACCACAAAGCCATTGCCATCAAAAAGCATGAGACCAACGTGTAGACAACTGGAACAGAACAGGAAGCCAGAGATCAATCACATTTACAGTCCACTGACCTCAAACAAAGGTACCAAGTGGGCACCAAGAGCACACGTAGGAAAAGGAGTCTCCTCAATAAATGGCACGGGGGGAATGACATTCACATGCAGAAGAATGAAATACACCTTCCTATCACACTACATTGGCAATCAAGCATGAGAAAGCCTTCCACATGAGAGCTCAGCTGCATAACTTCTAGAAGAGAACCTTGGGAAAAGTGTCTGGATACTGGCCTGGGCAGTGATGTTTTCCAACAGAAGCAAAACCAGACCAATGAGATTACATCAAAATAAAAATCTTCTAAGCAAAGGGAACACTCAAAGGAGTGAAGAGATTGCCACAGAATGGGACAAAATATTTGCAAATCTGATAATCCATTCATATAGTAAATATTGAAGAAACTCAAAGAACTCAATAGAAAAATATTTCTAATAGGCTAAGGTCCCGCATAGACATTTCTTAAGACAAGTGTCCAATAGATGTATTAAAATTATTCAACATCATTAATCATCATGAAATGCTAATCAAAACCATAGTGAGGTATACCTCACATCTGTTAGGATGACTTTTACCAAAAATTCAAAAATTCACTGTTGGTGAGGACGTGGAAAAAGGGAGTCCTTCCTTGAGGTTGATGGGAATGTGAATTGGTACAACCATTATGGAAAAAGCACAGAGGTGCCTCACAAAACCAAACTAGAATCATCATATGACCCAGCCATGTCACCTCTGCATACCCAGCCAACGGAACTGAAACCATCTTGAGAGACACCTGCCCCCAAGTTGGTGGCACACTCCTCACAACAGCCAAGACACGGCAGCCACCCACGTATCCCTCAACAGATGAACAGCAAGGGCAAGAGGGGGCTTAGATATGGTCCAGCCTTAAAAGGAAGGAAATCCTGCCATTAATGACAACATGGATGGACAGGAGGACGTTACGCTAAGAGGAGGAGCCAGGCACAGAAAGACCAGTACCAGGGGCCGTGCTCATGGAGGCAGAGCGTGCCATAGCGGGCTGAGGCTGGAGGGCGGTGAGCCAGCTTGGGCACAGGGAGCTGTGTGTCACAGATGTGAGGCTTCCACAATGCGCGAGTCGGGGCAGCAGGTAACTGCAGCTAGCAGCTGTGGCTAGGAGAGTTCTTCACAGAGGCTTCCAGCAGGCAGCCATGTGTGTTCAGTGCGGGGAGGACAGGCCAGCAGCACTGTGGTGAGTCTCCCACAAGACCCAGGGGGCGGAGCAGGTGCTAGAGGGTCTCAACCCAGTGGTGGCTTGTCCAGCTCTGTGCCTGACAGGTCCTCCAGCTCTAGGCGTCACTGAGGGGAGCATGGTCCAGAGGCAGCAGGATCCACTAGTCCTCTGGCTGGACTTGAGTGTGGACTACAGGGGTGGCAGCAGAGAGAAGGGCAAGTGACACATTGACAGGGGCCTGGAAGTGCCATCGGCAGGGTTGGGAAGGACGGAATGGGGAGGAGGAACGAGAGGTGCGTGGGTTCTGGCTCGGGTGACTGACTGGGTGGAGCTATCACCCAGAGAGGACAAAACGGACCCAGCGAACTGGGAAGGGTGAACAAGAATTGCATCTGGGACAAGCCATATTTGAGATGTCGAGTAGCAGGGCTTCATGGGAAACTGGAGTCCAGGAGAAGGACTGGGCTGGAAAGCACACAGAGGAGGCCACAGCAGGCTGCCCGGGTGCGGGTGTGTGGACACACAGGCAGGTGAGTTCACCGGGTCGCTGAGCCCCACCAGGCATCCTTGTCTGCCTGGGTGCCGCAGAGCTCTCAGCGATCTGGACAGGAGGAATCCTGGGAACACAAGTGTCGCCCCCCGATACACCAGCTCCCGTCTCACGCAGGGCCTAGGCCGCCTCAGGCCTCTCCTCCCCTGGGTCCTCTGCTCTGGGCCTCTGCCTCCTTCCTTCTGTCCCGTCTCCCCGTGTCTTCATTCTCTCTCAGGAGGCCCAAGTGCCGATTTTGGGCTGTAGACAACAAGAGACACCCAAAGGTGTTTTCTCTCTCCTACAGCACAGCAGTCTTGCTGGAATCAGACTGGGGCTCTCCAGGGGACTCCTCTGTTCCAGCCCCGGTGTTGGAGCTTGTCCAGAGAAACTGGAAGCAAGGGCCGCTGCGCCAGATGTGAACAGCATCTCTGTTTGAGCCCAGCATAGCGGACGCATTCAGAAAAGGGCCAGAAATAAGGCTTGCTTCACCCTCGTCAGCCAGACGGCCAGGGCCAGGTGCGCGATTTTGCCTTTCATCAACAAATGAAAATTCTTGGCTCCTTTTACACCAATTTTGCCTCTTCTTTGGCCCACCGGGACATGAACAGCTTTTGACATGTCTCAAAGTAAGTTTGCTTTGCAAAATTGATGGTGGTTTAGGATGAGAAAGGCGGGATTCATGAGCCGGTTGCACACTGGAGTCGCTGTGTCCACACAGCTGCACGGGGGAGGGTGGAGCCACAGAGGCTGGGCCTCCGCCAGCCCAGGCCCACTGGCTGCAGTGCGGCGGCCCACGTCTTTTCTCTGGGGTTCTAGAATGATCAGCCCTCCCCGCTGTGTCTGCACAGTGTGAGTCTTGGCCCCGTCCTCAGCAGCCCTGGCTGCCCCGGACTCCTGCCCATGTCCTCGAGCAGCAGTGATGTCCGGCGACGGGGAGGGAGACTTTCTCAACAGATGCCATCTCAAGATGGCATCGAGAACCCGCTTCCTGTCCGTCAGGCTCCTGCATTCCCGGGTCCTCGGGACGCCGGAGGCACATGCTCCTCCAGGGCCTCGGGCCAAGAGCGGAGGAGGAGCTGAATTCTAAGCAGGCCTCACGGCAAACTTCCTCAGAGGCTTTGGCAGCACCAGAATCCCCTTGTTTTCATGCTGCTTTCCAAAAATTGATGTCGAATTCATCCTCGGGGTTGAGCAACATCTCCTTTGTGAAAAGACAGGTGGAGGGAGGAGAAGCAACCGCAGCAGCAAGCTGCATTCACGTCCCGGCTCCCACGGGCTCTCCCCGGTTGGCTCTTTGGCACGAGGACCTTGACTTCCTCCGACATGTGGAGGACAGCACCACTGCCCGATCCCTCCAGACCCCAAGTCAGCCAGTCTCCCAGTTCACGCCCTGGAGACAGCAAGGCATGAGGTCCTCGCAGATGCCCGCTGAGGCCCTTGTGTGGGTTACAGCTGAGGAGTGTCCTTGGAGACACCGTCTGTGGGCACATGTGGCCCCAGGTGAGCCCCGGCTGCAGTGTGCAAAACTGGACAGTTCCTCTCAGACTCTGCCCCAAGTCCTGTCTTTCATCTGGCTATGAGGATGTTCTGTGGTAGATGGTGGTTGCTTCAAGCCAGCTTTTTAATTATTTGATAAATATCTGATGAAGTGTTCACATGCCAGAGACTGTTTGTATTTTTACTGAGAAGGTTCATCTCTTCTCTGCCAGGAGTTTGTAATGTCATTCCAGATCAGGAGCTTTGAGCGTGTGTTGCAGAGATGCTGGCGCTCTGCCAGAAACATCCAGGGGGTCCAGGAGCTGGTCCAAAATGTGAGCTCGGCAGTTGAGGAAGATTCTGCAGCTGAGGCAGAGCCTGGGGCTGGGGCTGCGTGATCTAGGGTTTCTGGGAAGCCTCTGCCCTGTCTGAGCACCATCTCAGAGCAGGGTCCACCTGCCCCCCACTCTTCCCTTCTGGGTAACTGGGGAGAGAAACTTTTGCCTCCTGAGCCTTGGGGTGCAGAATGGGGCCTGAAAAGTCTTTATGAAGTGCTCCCTGCAATTTTGTCATCCTTCTTGGGCAACTTGGTGTGGCACTGGGATTCCCAGCAGAACCTCACCAGGCCTTGGTGTGTGCATGTAGCCGCAGGACCCACCAAGATCTGCTGCCCCTCTCTGGGGCAGAGAGCATCACCCACTGAAGAGTCACCCACTAAGGGCCAGGCGAGCAGTAACTGCTCCATCAAGTGATCCACGAAAGAGACCCCAGGATCTCCCCCTCCAGGGAGGCTGAGGCTGTCCCTCGGCACCAACGTGCAGTCTTTCTGTCCATTGCATGGTCTCCTCACACTCAGACAGCCAGTTGACAAGGTGAACAAAGAACCCTTCTTAGCCAGATGGCGCAGACGTACCACAGAGCCCATCAGAAAGCAGAGGCCCAACCGAGGCTGGAAGAGCAAGCTGGGGCTACTTCTCGTTCAGGTTTACTATTAGGATTTTTAAATCCTGCATGCAGAAGGGGAGAACACCCAGTTCTGGGACATGTTAGGGACTAACTTCCTTCTGCTCTGGTGGCCACTCAGCACTCCCCACTCAGATCTTAGCCAGGGCCTGCCCTCCTTGCCCCGGAGAGAGGCAACCTCCCTCCATCGGTTAATGAGCTGGGCACACTTGGGAAACCTCCTGGAAAGGTCTGATTCCCTCTTTGGCTACAGATGCTGCTGCTGCTGCTGCTGCTGCTGCTGCTTGGACTTGCCCCTCAGAGTGGGAGCTGCAGCGCGACCCCCACAGAGCCAGCAGCGTTCCTGCAGCATGGACTTTGCTCAAGACTGGGAAGACCAGAGGCTGCCTGTGCAGCTGCGGAATGACCCAGTCTCTCCGTGGCTGTGTGTGCGTGAAGTACCTACTGCAGTGGGGGAGGGGGCTGTGGGACGACGCAGAGAAGGGAGAGGCAGGCGGCGAACGATTCCATTTCAAAACTTCTTGTGCACACACAAGAAAATATTTACATACGGTACGTCAGCAGCTGTGAAACGATCCACAGAGGGGAATGAACAGATTGCTCAGGGTGTGGGGTGAGCAGACTTGGGGGGCTGGAGAAGGAGCAGGTTTTCAGGCTGGGTCTTTAAGAGACAGGAGCGAGCTGGCAACTCTGGGAAGACTGCGGTGCTCATGAGAAACAGCTGCAGCTCCCGGCACCTGCACCGAGTGCCCGGCATCCCAGGGACGCGAGCTGTGCTCTCGCTGGGCCCCCTGGTCCCTCATGATCACCTGCATCCAAGAGTCACAATTTCCTGAAAACTCTGGGTGAAATTATTTAGTCTTGTTCTTAGGCGATTCTGTGTGAATGTTTAACACTGAACACAATTGTGTTTTATTTTTGAGCCATGGGAGAAGGTATTTTAAAGAATACTCTCTGCTCGCCAACATTTAAGTGGTAGAGCCAAGTTATTTAGATTTCGTACGCCTCTGAAGAATGTGTGGTTGTCCCAAGACCAGCCGAGTTATCCGTGGACATGGTCTATTTTGTATCCCCCAAAGTGTTGCCTGCCCACGGTTCCTCCCCGGGTGTGGACGGCACCAGGGAGGAGGAAGCCCATCCACCTTGCGGGGCTGAAAATACCCTCCAGGCAGGAAGACATGGTGACTGAAGCGGGAGGGGCCGAACATGTGAAAGGCCCTCATGCATGGGCCCACCAGCAGGACGGTCCTGAGGACCTCTGTCCCAGCAGCCACATGCAGAGACCGCAGGGTGGGCTCCTCTGACCACGCAAAGGTACCACCAAGGCAGCATGAAAGTGGCCCTCCCTTTCCTTCCACCAACAAGCACACAGGAGCGGCTGAGGGAGCGGCCAGAGTCAGACCTGAGCAACACCAGCTGGGGGAGCAAGGAGCCAGGGATCTGGGCCAGGGTCAGCGTCACCAGCACAGTGAAGGAAAGGTGTCCCATGTGGGACATGGCTGAGGGGCACAGTGGCTTTCTGCACAGCTGACCTGGGCAGAACTGGAGGTAGGGCCAGGTCTGGGGCTGTCATGGAAGACCACATGATAAAAACTTCTAGATAAAAAGGAGAAATCAGGACAGCAAGGCAAATACACTCAGCTGTGCACTCACAAATTGTCGAGGTGGTGAATTTTATTATTCTATATTATGCTTTTTTTAATGAAATTGAAAAGGGACAGAAAGGAAAATCCCCAGGTCCCAAGCTTGGAGTTCACCTTCTGTGTTCCTCCACCCAAGGAGCACAGCCTCCCCTCCTCAAGCCCAGCCTCCTCCTGCTCAAGCCCAGCCTCTCCCTCCTCAAGCCCAGCCTCCTCCTCCTCCTACCTGGACAAGCTCAGCCTCCTCCTCCTCCCCCTAGACAAGCTCAGCCTCCTCCTCCTCCTCCTCCCTGGACA